>AYEL01086798.1:0-27804 GCA_000484575.1 Olivierus martensii
TCAATGTCTGTGTTCCATTACGTACATATTTTTAAATGTTTATAATTTGTTCGATTTATGTTCTATAAAGTATTCCATGTAACTGAGGAGGGTATCCATGATACCGAAAACGTTTTTACTATTGTGATTAATATTAAAAACTGGTTTGATAGCTTATGACTGCATGTAGTGCTTTAATACTTTGAACTAAGCTTAAATATAGATATGTTTTGAGAGAGAAAAAAAATACATGTTTATAATTTTGATATTTTCCAGGATTCATTATAATTATTGCCATTGGTTTTTTAGTTTGATTAGTGCGATTTTAATATATGCAGTGTATTGCAAGGATTTATTAACCATACTAATCAAGGGATTTCTGTACATTGCTTATAAATTCATTCATAACAATGAGAAAAAAATTGGTTATTTAAAATTTGAAGTCAAAAAAGTTGATTTACTCTGCATTTAATGTTCCAAAAATTTATAAAATATTCTGATATATTTAATAAATACATATATTTTCATTCAATTTCATAAATTTTTTTAAACTTTTAGCTCACATGTTTTGAATTTGCTTTATATTATAAAAATCAAACAGAAGAATTAGAAGAAAAATTAAAAACTATAAATAAGGAATTCTTAGAAAACAAAGAACAACTTCAGAAACAAAAAGAAGTATGTTAAAATTTATGTAATTTGCATAACTAAGAAATTTCTTTAATTGTTTTTTGAAATTAAGATGATAATAGTGCTGTTGGTAGCTTATATCAACAATATAAATTTATAAAGTTAATCTAAATTTAAAATAATTAGAATGAATTAATACAGAATACAAAATTTAATTAAATTTTTCTTTATTTTTAATTGTTTTATTTTCTTGTTGAAGGAATATTAAATAATATTATATTCTCTTTAATTCATATTTTTATATTAAAATTAAAAATTAAAAAATAATAAATTTTCTCTTTAATTCATATTTTTATATTATCATTAATTATTTAAATATAATAAATTTTACATATTCAGATTTCTTATAAATTCAGTCATGAATATACAGGCATTCAAGAAAAATATTTAAATGCAGTTCAAGAACTTGCTGATACTAAAAGTCAAATTCAATATGGAAATTATGCAAAAGAAAATTTTGCTAGAGTTAAAGAAGAACGTGATAAACTTCAAATAGAAATATTAGATTTGAGAGAACTTCTTAATAATTTACAACCTAACAACACTGCATTAATTAATGAAAGAGATGACTTAAAAAATGATGTAAATATTATATTTTGGCTGTCGAAAAAATTCGATGGTTAGATTTTTCTAACGATATCCTATTTATAGGAATCGGACAAATTTTTGCTGTCGAAAAAATTCGATGGTTAGATTTTTCTAACGATATCCTATTTATAGGAATCGGTACAGTGGTCGACTGCAAAAGGGATATCCAACCAACCACGTTTCACTATTAATGTATATGATTATAAAAGGGATATCCAGCCAACCACGTTTCATTATTAATACATATGATGATTCATACAATTACATAAATACAATTCATTCTTAATTTTTCGCGGTATACCTTCGAAGATTTGGCGGCACAGTGGTTGAGAACCACTGCTGTAGATTCACCTGTTTAAAAAATGGCGATCGTTTAATCTTCTTAGATTTCCCTATAATAACTATGACACTACTGTACTATATTTAATAGTTTTTACCATTTAATAATAGAACTACTGTATTACTATATTATTATTATTTACTCTGGAATTATTTAACAGATTTCTATAATATTCAGCATATAGATTATATCATTGAAGATGATTTTGATGATATATTTCTTTAATTATTCCAGTATAAAGTTAGTTCTTTCCCAGAATTGCTTATTTTATTTATTTCTGTTACATCTCATTTCATAAGTCAAAAATTATGATGTTATATATAAAAGAAAATTTTTTTCAATTATCTCTCTGAACCAATGAAGAAAGAGATTGAACATAATATGGATAACACTTAATTGCTTTCTGATATAATATTAGAAATGAATTCTATTGCATAAATGATGCTTAGATAACAAACAAATAAATGTATTTCTAGGGAATCTATATTAAACTTACTAATAAATCATGATTCAAATTCATGACAAAATTAAATACTGTATATTAAAATATTTTTCATTAAGTTTAGATTAATATTTTTTGCAATGATTTTTAATTCTAGATTTGCATTCATCCAATTTAAAATATATGATGTATTAAATCTAACAATCCAATTTAAATTTGATGTAACAAATTACATTTTTTCATAGATGAAATTTTAATGTAGACTTATTATAAAATCAATCCTAAAAACTCTTAAACTAATAAAACGATAACTATTGATAAAATAAAATTACAAATAAAATAATTGAGTGAATGTTTTAAAGCATACTTTAGAATAAAAATTATGAAAAAAATGTTACTCAAACGATATAAAGAAAAAGTTTTACCAAAAATCTTTCAAATGAAGAATGAAAGTTCAATATTAAATAAAATTCATAAATATTGTAAGATACTAAGATATACTCAAATATCGTTAGTAAACTATATTAAATATTAATCTGGATAAAATCTTTTCGATAGATATTTTTTAGAAAGTTTGAGAAAATTTATTCGAAATATAAGGCTTTCTAGATTAGAAGGCAATACTGAACATTTGTTCTCAAATATAGTATTCGAGAACAAATCTAATGAAGACCAACTTTATTTGAAAACTGAAATTAAAATTTATTATTAATTAGAAACTAGAAATTTTAATTATATGAATTGAGAGAATTCGTTAAAAATTGAAGCAATAGTAAAAATAAATGAGAAGAATAATTTCATTATGCAATTTCAAAATATACTTCGAAAACCGTGTGCTAAATATTGCATAGTTTCTGGTAATACCACAGATGAAAAATTTAATTTTATGCATAAAATTATCATTTACAATTTAAACTTGTCCTGGAAAAGTGTCTCTGGTAATGCCACAGTTGCAAAATTTAATTTTATGCATAAAATTATCATTTACAATTTAAACTTGTCCTGGAAAAGTATTTCCTGAAAAAATTTTTGAAGAGTTTTTTTTTTACTCTTCACTATAAAATTAAATAAAAGTGCAAATTTTCTAATTATTTCATATTTCTAAACAAAACAGATAACGATTGAATATTTTAAATTGTCTTATCTTTGATTATTTTATTCAGATTCAAATGATTTCTTTTCTTACTTTTTGGTCGAATGCTCATGAATGTCATAGTTACTTCCGACTAAATCTTTTAAATTAAGATATTTGTATGCGAAAAAATATTAAAAAAATCTTTTTATTAATAAATTACATCAAAACTTAAACTACAATACTAAATATTAATTTATAACATCAATAGTTTTAATTTTCCACTTAATAAAATAATTATTTTTATTAAATCATCTATCCTTTAATTTACACGAAATTTTTAAAAATTCAGATCAAATTTTTACTTGATAGTATATTGCTCTATAATAGATTATTATAATTATTATCAAAAGTGTCTAATATAAATAATATAAATAATGGCGATCTAAATTCACCATGTTTGTGAATGAGCATACAGAATTTTTAAAATTACTTTTTTTATTTTAAAGTTCAATATTATGGTATCTTAACAGAATTTAATTAATATTTGAAGATTGACGCTACATTTAATGCTTCTTATTGCGATTACGCGCAAATAAATCGATTTTTGAACTCAGAAGACAAATACAAGACATTTTCAAATAAGTCTCAAAATATTTTATTCAAATCTATTTATTATTCGTGTGCTAGAATACTTTGCGCAATTAACATATATCCATAGAAGGAGTAACCACACAACTTTAATGACATGGACTTTTCATCTTATTCGAATGAAACGCCTATCGAGAAGAAAACTAATGTGATAAGTTTGAGTTAATCACTTGTGTAGGCGTGTTCGCTGGCTGCTCCAACTATGCACGCCTACACATGCAGCAAAACATTTAACTGTTCTGTCAATTTTACCGAATTAAATTTCAAAAATTTATTTATTGAATTTATTTACATTTAATAAATAAATTGTCAATCTATTTATCTTAATAGTTATTGATTGAAAATATTAATTAGTTCTCTATTTCACGAGAAAATTTTTGAGATAATATATTTTCTGTTTTGAAAAATTTGAAATATATAGTTTTAATAATAAAATTTTTCGAAATTTCCTTATATTTTTGTTGGAAATTCTGATATATTTTTAATATTGCAAACTGTAGAATCTGAAACAAATTCGAAATTTAATATTAATTTAGAAGGAAAATGATAATATTTTTAACTAAAATCAGACTCAATATAATTATTTGTAGAGCAATCTGTTAGTTATTAATAAAACTTTTAAATAATATATTTTTAAAATCGTTTTTTTTTAACAAACTAATAGCAAGAAATTTTCTCAATCATTCAAACTTATATTTTTATAAGAATTTTATCTTGATTGTCACACAAAAATATTAATGATAAAAATTTTATACACTCAAACCCCGATAAGACGCCCCCCGTAAAGCTGCCACCCTCACTGACTGCCAAGAAATTTGGCAGAACGGATCTTCCCTATGTTAATTGAATAGGAGAACCCCGATAAGATGCCATCCGCCAATAGAAACGTCTAAACAAATATTCCCTTTGGTATTGTTGTTGTCCTCGTTAGTCCGCCAGGATGACTCCAAAGAGTGATTCACATCCCGAAGTTCATCAGTATTGCATATATTAAAAGCTCATTGGATTAATTTGTAACCAATGGATGGGAGAAATGGAGTTAATTCCGGTTAGTCCTCAATCCGAATAATCTGATTTCGGATAATCGAGTGTCAACTGTATTACATTTTGTGATAAAACTTGTACATTATTTATAGAGAATTCCGAAGGCTTCAGTTTCTTCACAAATAGTTTTAGGCAAAAATAAATATTCATAAATATAGTCAAATCCCGATAACGTACCACACGTGTTTTCGATAAATCACGTGTGGTATAAAAATGAAAATGAACTCCAAATTTATTAAATTTAATAAAATACAGTACATTTAGGATCCAAACTTAACATTTCTAAAAAACCAGGCTCAACCAAGCTTAAAGAGACACATGATTAACCGTTAATACGCAATTGGAAGTGATGCTTAATTATCAATTTTTTTAAAATCTTACATATTTGAATGATTTCGAAATGCCCTAGATTAGCTTTTCTATTGTATTTTAGATAATTGGCGATCAAAATTATAATCAAATTAAAATCTTATTTTCTTTTTCAATAAATCATAGAGCATTTGTATATATATATATATATATATATGCATGCAATATATTTATTTTTTAATAATGCATATGGTCCATAATTCCGACTCTTTTGAATATTTTGTACATTATATGGAAAATAATTAATTCCATATAATCCGATTAAGCGGGAAATTAATTTCCCGTTTAATCGGGAGTCTACTGTAGTAAATTTTAAGCACAATTAAAATTTCAAAGAAATTAACAAAAAAAGAAAAGAAAAGAAGCAACTCAAGAGAAATTTAAAATTTTAGTATATTCAACAAAAGTTATTTCTGAATACAGTATTTTATACTGAAAACTCTGTGATATTAATATTTTTGGATATCGGCCGGATTGGCCGCGTAGAAACGCTTCGGCTTTCCACTCTGGAGGACCCGAGTTCGATAGAGAAATTTAAAATTTTAATATATTCAACAAAAGTTACTTCTGAATACAGTATTTTATACTGAAAACTCTGTGATATTAATATCTTTGGATGTCGGCTGGATTGGCCGCGTGGAAACGCTTCGGCTTTCCATTCTGGAGGACCCGAGTCCGAGTCTCGGCTCCCACCCCTTGAAAATATTTAGCATGGGGTCCGGGCCCGGCCGTCGATCCCCATCCTCCACAATCCGGCTGACCCCTCCGCAGGGGTGGGCAGCCTGTGGAAGGACTTGTTTCGCCCCGCCACTTAGTACTCTTATTGAGTGGAAAGTGGCGTCGTCTGTTGACAAAAAAAAATATCTTTGGCTACTATTTTAAATTTATAAACAAATTTTATAATAATTTAATTAATAGATGGCGCAATGAACCAAATTCATTATATAATAAAATTTTAAGCCATAGTATCTAACGAAAATTTATTGAATAAAATGCTGAATTCAAGAAAATTTGAAATTAATATTTAGTCTACAACAATCTATATTGGTTTCAATAATCAAGAATAAATAGAAATAAACTATAGGCAGTGTACTCAGGCGCTTCTCAAAATGGTCTCTCAACCAGTTCTAGTCCGTTAGATATCGGTTGCAGATCCACAGCGATTTACCAGAAAGGAAAGAAATATAAATAAACTATAGTCAGTGTACTCAGGCGCTTCTCAAAATGGTCTCTCAACCTGTTCTAGTCCGTTAGATATCGGTTGCAGATCCACAGCGATTTACCAGAAAGGAAAGAAATTTATAATTTAATTGATAGATGGCGCAATGAACCAAATTCATTATATAATAAAATTTTAAACCATAGTATCTAACGAAAATTTATTGAATAAAATGCTGAATTCAAGAAAATTTGAAATTAATATTTAGTCTACAACAATCTATATTGGTTTCAATAATCAAGAATAAATATAAATAAACTATAGGCAGTGTACTCAGGCGCTTCTCAAAATGGTCTCTCAACCAGTTCTAGTCCGTTAGATATCGGTTGCAGATCCACAGCGATTTACCAGAAAGGAAAGAAATATATAATTATTCATTCTACAAATTCAGTTATACTGAAAGAAATGTGTTTTAAGAAGAATAGTATTAATAAGTTATAATGCTACAATTCATAGAATACATGTCAAACAAAGATCAGGTAATGAAGAGAATGAAATATAATAACCGATCACCAAACAGATATAATCTTGTTTTGATGATCGGTTAGTCAAATGGAATATATTATACTTTAACCCTGGAATACTGTATACATTTCCCATGATGGAAAGATACTATGGACTCGTGAATTGCACCCTACCGTCCACGGTGGAAGATCTTTTGACGATTTCAGTTCATTTTCCGGTTCCTATATACCCAAAAGTTTTTTAGGAAGGGTCTGAGCCCGGCTCACTGAACCCCATCCTCCACTTAACAGCTGATTTCACCAAGAGTGCGAACGACCAGAGTTGAGCTCTGGAACGCCCTGCTACTTTTTTGTCAATAGATGACGCCACTCTCTAATTGATGATTATTAAATGGCCGGCTATAATAACTTTTCTCCAACAGGCTATTTATCCCTGTCGAGGGTCAGTTTTATTGCAAATGACGGGGATTGACAAGTCGGGCTCGGACCCAAGAATAATATTTTCAAGGAGTAGGATCCGAGAAATGAACCAAAGACGAGTTCAGTAGCGAAGCGGTTGCTGAATAGCTATTTTACAGAGGCGCTGGTTACTGCAGCAACGTAACTGAATGGTGAAGGCGGTGAATCTAGCGTCAAAATGGCGGAGGATAGTATAACAACCAACAACAAGTGTTGCTTGTGCGATATTTTGCTAGGGGGAAGCTTATACTCTTAATTAAAATTAAATCCATAGCACCATTGTCGATTATTTCCCATGATTTATTTACAAAGTGTTGCTTGTGCGATATTTTGCTAGGGGGAAGCTTGTACTCTTAATTAAAATTAAATCCATAGCACCATTGTCGATTATTTCCCATGATTTATTTATCAATAATGTTGGAATGTGAATAATATTACAATATTAAAAAAACATTATTGTTATTACTTAACAATTTCCACTTTTTTTGTATTAATGAGAAGGATGCGATTGATTTTGAGAAATAATTACTGTATATCTTGTTTTGTCAATAGACGATGCCACACTTCATTCTTGTAGACTACTATGTGGCGGGGCGAAACAAGTCCTTCCACAGGCTGCCCACCCCTGCAGAGGGGTCAACCGGATTGTGGAGGACGGGGATCGACGGGCCGGGCCCGGACCCCATGATAAATATTTTCAAGGGGTGGGACCCGAGATTCGAACTCGGGTCCTCCAGAGTGGAAAGCCGAAGCATTTCCACCCGGCCAATCCGGCCGACTAACAATTTCCATTGCATTTTTCGTGTGTTCATCTACGAACACATCGAATCGCATATTTTCATAAAGTAAAGTTACTTTCTCCATGGAAGCTGCCATCTTGTCGATTAGGTCTGCAGTTACACTCTATTCCGCTGCGAATTCTAACTTAGCAGTGCTGAATGCTAATTAGCAGCAGTGGGTTCAGTAGCGGTTGGCTAACTTAGCTATCTCAGTCTCTGCTCTACTGAACTTGCTTCAAGTCTTCTAGAATGGAAGGCCAAAGCATTTATGTCGGCCGGATGGCCGCTTGGTAAAGCAGTGGCTTACCACCCTGAAGGATCCGGGTTCCCCATCTCCATTTTTTCCACATCCTTCAACCATCCGGTTGACCTCATCATGGGTGTTGGCCAGTCTGTATGGGGTCTGTAAGTGGCCGCCGTCAGATACAGAATATTGCATGAGGATAGGGCGGCTTAATCAAAACTAACCTAATAATGGGGTCTGTAAGTTGCCGCCGTCAGATACAGAATATTGCATGAGGATAGGGCGGCTTAATCAAAACTAACCTGACCAAAGCATTACATGCGACCAACCTGGTCGACTATTCACAGTTTCGGACTGGTTATCTTTAAGTTCGTTACGCCCCACTGTTTATAGAAAACGGCGTTAAACCATATTAGAAAATATCCTAGAATATCTGGGTTCAATTCCCGAGTCCCCTATTTCTAAAAACTTTTCAGGAGAAATCCAGTTCCGGTTCGATGAAATTCATTCCTTACCTGATAGCCGATTCTATGAGCTGTGGGCGGCCAGTGGCGGACTTTGGAATACCCCACCGTTTAGTAAGCATTGAGTGAAAGGAAGCACAAACCACATAGAAAAAACCAAATAAGGGAAGCTTGATCATTTGGCAACTCTCGGGCTTTCCAAGAAGGTGGGTTCAATTCCGATTATTACGATTACTGTATTAATCTATCCTACTCATTGATTAATGGTATATCGCTTTATCAGATCCTACCAATTCACAATAAATACTAAAAATTAATTTTATTTTTATGGTATTTTAACACAATGATGGCAATTGATAATCACATTCTTTAAGTCTAGAACAGCGATTATCAAGCCTTTCATAAATGCGTAATCAGAATCAAATTTCAAAAATTTTAGTACCACCAACAAAATATGCCCTGTATATGTTAATAACATACAAGTAGGAAATCAAGATTATACACGTATCACTAGTTACGTCTTGCATACCACCAGTGATACGCATATCACTGGTTGGGAACCGCTGCTCTAGAACGTATTTTATCATTATGTTAATATATCGCACTTACACGAAAATAAACAATATTCATTTTTTATTTATTATTTTTTATCAAGAGGTACGGCAGTGACTCTAAGCCAAGTACAGTAGTCACTGACTGACTATTATTACCGGAGTCGACAAAATTCAATTCGCTGTAACTTCGGTCCTAAGTTAAATATTATTAATCTGACAATTACATTTGAGAAAATAATTCAATAGGACATAGACTGCTAAATTTGAAGTTTCATATCCAATTAATAATAGAAAAAGAGCGGTTTAAATTGCAAAAATCGACAAAATAGCGTCATTTTTCTTCTTCTTCTCCTATGCAGACACCTCTACAGGTCGCATCGTTTAACCGGCATCATTTTTCTTCTTCTCCTCCTTCTCCTTCTCCTCCTCCTCCTTCTTCTTCTCCTTCTTCTTCTTCTCCTCCTATGCAGACTCCTCTACAGGTTGCATCGTTTAACCGATATCAATGACATTTTTAATATAGGTGTTTCTTAGTTTACTTCAGGTCCCCTGAAAATGTGAGCACAATCAGATCAAAACAAAGGGGGATCCAATTTTCATAAATGCCTTTACATATCGCATTGCTTAACTGATTTTGACCAAATTCAGAATATAGGCAATCCCCTGAAAATTTGAGCACAGTCGGGTCAAAACAAAGGGAGGAAAGGGGAGATCTGATTTCCATAAATGTCTTTACATATCGCATTGCTTAACCGATTTTGACCAAATTCAGAATATAGGCATAGTGCAGTTCACTTAAAATCAACTAAAAATTTTGGCCCAATTGGGCTAAAATTAAAAGGTGTAGAAGACGATGATTTTCTTCTCTAGAAATGTCTCTATCATCTAAAAAATAAATGATATCATATTAAAAACATTTCATATGTAAAAAAATAAAGCAAGTACAGTATTACCGAAACAGGATATTTGTGAAAATTTAGATGCGGATTTTGGTTGATGTTATATTATTTTCTTAAATTGTCAAACAAATAGCATATCTAAATTTGTTGCAATTTAGATGCAACTACTTGTTTGACAGTTTAAAAAAATAATATGATAACATCAACCAAAATAACTGTATCTAAATTTTCACAAATATCCTGTTTCGGTAATACTGTACTTGGCTTTGTATTTACATATGTGATGTTTTTGATGAGATAGTGTTTACATTAGATTACATCTGTATTTTGTATATTGCATTTCATCCATGGCTACTGAACAAAGACATTGATGTATTGCTGTTTAGGACAATTTATTTTATTATTTGAATATTCCATAGTCAAATTGACCAATCTTAAAATGTATTTATGTTTTAATTGAATCATGTCACTATAGTTATGCTGCTGAGTGCAAATCTGCTGTTATAATTTAAATTTTTATTCTATTGAAATTCTATGTTCTTTTGCAATATTCAAATATATTTTCATATATAATACTGCTGATGATGGCTTTTAAAGCAGCTTTATATAAGAGCTCTAATCACAGAAATAAAAAATTTTCTTTAAAGCTGTAAAATGTTTTCAATCATTTACAAAACCATCATTAGTTTTGTGCTGTGCTGTGGTGGTCTTGCATATGACCAAAAACATTTTACAGCTTTAAATAAAACTTTTTATTTCTGTGATTAAAGCTCTTGTATGAAGTTATTTTAAATTTATAAGCAGATTTGATATTGTGATTGCATTTTAAAGCCAAAAGTATTCTTAAGATTTGTACCTACAAACTGATTAAATGTTGTTTTACCTATTTATGAGCTTGTTTTTGTAAGTATTGGACTTTGGAAAATAAATGATTGGAATATATATATGTCTATAAATGCCAATGTATAAGGAAAGTCAGAAATGTACGTATTTGATTATCAAAGTGTTAATAATTAATTTTAGTTTAGTCTAATTTATTATCACTAATGTTATTTTGGCTACTATTTTGTTATTATTTGATTAATTAATCCCTAGCTAATTGTTTAAAATATTTCAGTAAATAAATACAGAAAAATGTTAATAGAAGTCACTTTGCTCCTCTTATAAACATCTGTATTGCTCAGCTGAGTTCATCCAAATTTAGAATATTATATATTTTTTAACTAAATCTCATTTCTTAGTAATTTCCATTTTCTTAAGCTAATAAATATTTTTTATGATTATGAATGTACAGGAACGCCTTGATTAGTGCGGGTTTGAATAATGTAGTTTTGATTAGTGCACAAAAAAATTTGAGACAATCCTTTAATATATGTGGTGCCAAATTTGATTAGTGCGCTTCAACAAGGTGCAATTTTTTTTTTTTTTTTTTTTGCAAACCCTCTGAAGCATTGGCAACTGAATCTTGGGGATTGTAGTCTATATGATTAGAGCACTGAAATAATATTTATTTATTTAATTTTATTAATATTATGACTTTTGTCATCTAATTGTTATATTTTAAATTCGTTCATAATTATTTATTAATAAATTTAGCGTCAATGGCAACTATCTAATAATAGGCATTACAATATTATATAGCCAGCCTTGTCTTCCATTCTTCTCCAGTAGTCGATATCTACGAATATGCAATTATTTTTTACAAAATTTATGTAATTTAAAAAAAATTTTTTTTTTGTAAAAAATAGTCTAAGAATTTATAAGCAAGAATTAAATCTTGCTATAAATTTACCTATACATATTCCTCGATGATTTAAAGTACATATAATGCAATATAGATATGATATATAGATAAGCTTTGATACGATGAAGCAGTTTTTGAAAATTTAAAGACCTATACATATTCCTCGATGATTTAAAGTACATGTAATGCAATATAGATTTGATATATAGATAAGCTTTGATACGATGAAGCAGTTTTTGAAAAGTAAGTTTATAATCCTGTAAGACTGCGGAGCCGGCAGTAGACTAATGGAATATTTAAAGGAATATATGAAACTCAAAAGAAAACTTCTTAAAGCTGAAGCAACATGGATACGTACATATTTTTAAATGTTTATAATTTGTTCGATTTATGTTCTATAAAGTATTCCATGTTTATATTAAAAAAATAAGAAATATATGGTATATTATTAATTTAATTAAATGGTATAAGTCGTTTAACCCCTTAACAAATCCATACATGAATAAATCTTAGAGAGTGTTTATTCATGCTATGGAATAGAAATAATCAATGTTGGAAATAATCGATTATATAATTTCAAATGTTTAATTTTAATCTATAAAAATTCAATTTAAAAAATAATTTTTATAAATCAAACATATATTAATAGAACTTTTTGTATTATATATAACAATCATTTTCCTATTTCATGGCTAAACGGAAAGGGAAGTGATGTCATTTCAAGATGGCTCCAGGTTAAATGTAGGCACGTGTTTCTTTAATGTGTTTTTAAATATAGTATTTATATAAATGAACAAAAGAAGATATGGAAATGAAAATAAAAACAGAATACGAAGCAACAGTTTTTGATCTTGATATTTCACAATTAAAGATGAAAGATGGATCTGAAACTTGTGATATTTTAGAAATATTTTATCAGGTTATCCAGTGTAAAGACGGATTGCAACAAATAAATTCTATCAAGAAGATTGGAAAGCATTTGGAAAAAATTATGCCAGAAGCCACAGAAATAGAGATTGCAATAATTGAAATATTACCGATGATGTATATACAAACAAATTCAAGAAGTTCTTTGAAAAAGACTCTCTCTAGTATTTTAAAGAACATTCCCGATTATCATCAAGAACGTGTAAACAAAACTTTAAACAGCTGCCTCGATTTGATCTGTACATATGAAGATTTATCGTTAAATACAATGAAACATACTATTGAAAATTTACATCTCTGTTTGGATAATTTT
This sequence comes from Olivierus martensii, assembly GCA_000484575.1. Taxonomy (NCBI): domain Eukaryota; kingdom Metazoa; phylum Arthropoda; class Arachnida; order Scorpiones; family Buthidae; genus Olivierus; species Olivierus martensii. The sequence continues at coordinate 13,242 of AYEL01086798.1, forward strand.
TTTAGTGATTGTAAGTATGTAATGGAAAATTATATAACTGTTTTTGGTTTTATAGATGAATCACTTTGTCTTATTTTAGACTCTTTAAGAAAAGAAATCAGTCCTCGCCAGATGACAGATATCTATAATATTTCTCTTAATGTAATTAAAACTTTAACAATGATTTTACAACAGTTTTATCCACAACTTCAAAATAATTTAAAGAATAATGAAACAGAATATATGTTACTTATAATGAATATTTTCAAATCACTAGAAAACCTACTGAAAGAAGAATCAACATTATTAAATTGCAAAATAAATTGTGGTATTGCCTTACCACTTCTTATCAAACTTACAGATATGAAAATATTTTTTATGTTTAATAATCATGCTTCAACTCAATCAAATTTTGAAGATGAATTCCCTGTTTATGTGAGTAAATTTCCTCCATCATCTCAGCTGTGTCTCTGGAGTGGCATACTTGCTGGAATGCCTATTAGAGAACTTTCAAAACCTAATTTGAAAAAAGAAAACTTTTTGGTTCATATTATTTTATTTGAAATTTTAAAATTAACTGAAAGTATTAATGATTCTTCATTAAGTCTTGCATGCTCAAGAATAATTCATCAATGGACAGAAGTTGCCTGCAAAGCATTACTTGAAAAAAGCTATTTTTTTCATTTGTCTAAGCAGCTTACAGGAGATAGTGATGTAATAAATGAACTATTAAAATACATCTGGAGCCATTGGGATCATTTTGTTGATGGTGTCCGACATTATTGTAAGAGTATATTTAAAAATATTCTGACACTGCACTACTTAAGTACAGGGGAAGTTCCAGAAGAAAGTCAGTTTGCATATAAACTAACTGAATCATTATTGAGTGTTCCTTGGCATCAACGTGGTAAATATGCAATGCTATGCTGTTTAATTGAACAAATAGGAAATAAAATGTTGTTAGATATATCTTCAACATTTCCTATGGATATGTTGAATGCACTGAAAGAAAGATTAATTGCAAGTCATGTTGCTGAATTAGCAATTGTAATATATAAACAAGATTTTAACAATGAAGAAAGAGCCAAATGGGAAGTAAAATGGCTTAAGCCATTATTGGAAACTTTTTGCATTGGTACAAAAATTCAAAAAGATTCTATTAAAGAATACATTCTTCCTGAAGTATTTAAAATATCGCCAAAAAGTATTCATTTTATAATTGCTGAATTGACACAGAATGAAGATAAATATTTTTCTACACTTCTAATGTGCATTAAAATAGCACAGTTACAAGGTATTGTAGGAAACAATTCTAATAATCCAGAATTATGGCAGTCCTGTTTACCTTATACAGTCTTGAAGAAAGCATTACATTGTATAGATTATGAGGTACAATTAAGTGCTTTTGGTCTTTTGTGCAACAATATTAAAACAACACAACCTTTCAATTTTAAAGAATTTGAACTTATCAAACAGTTTTTACCATGGTGTTTTACAAGTCAGTTTCCTGCTTTTCGTCAGCGTCTTCTTTCTGAATTAAAAAAATTATTATCAAGAATTAGAGATAGTGGAAATATTCTATTAAAAACTATGAAGAATAAACAAAAGAATTGCATAAAAGAGGTTCCAGAATTAATAAATATGTATAAAGCATTTCTGAAATGGCTCACAGAATTTTGTTTTGCTTGTCTTAATCCTGGAGCAAATTTTCCACGTCGTTATATGGCTCTTCAGGTTATATTATTACAGAAATCTATATTTACTACTGAATCTAAATTAGCAATGTCCCTCTATGAAAATATTCCAAGTAATGAACATCAAGCTCAAACACTATTTGAATGTTTAAAGGATACTTATGAAAATAATAAAATAGCAATTTTATGTTTGCTTAAATCATGTTCTTCTGATTTATTAAATTTTCAGGAGAAAAATACAGTGAAAGAAGTATTTCAAACAGCATTAATCCTAGCATCTAGTACAAAACCACCAGAATCACTTACAGCTGCTTATTTATTTCGTGTGCTTATATTATATGATATTACAAAAGAAATTGCTCTTGATATTTTATCTCAATTTTATGGAGAAAGTAATGAAAATTTTGAAAAGATCAAAAAATTAAAAAATGGTTATAAAACTACTTGTCTAGTTGTAATAAAAATATTATTAATTCAATTGAGATATCATCTAAGTAGAGCTAGTATTAGTTTATTAGAAGCAGCTGCTAACAATCCTCTTTATGGTATCATAACCTGCATAAGATATGTGTTGACAGATGCTGATATAAGTTCTGGTTTTGATCAAGAAGAATTTATTTGTTGGAAAGACACTCTCTCTCAATTAATAATATACTGTTTTGAGACTACTAATGCAGTATCTCCTATTGTGAGTAATACATCTCCAGAGGGACATTTACCAATGGATACTGATCCAGAAACATTAAAACAATTACAGTCAACAGTCCAGAAAGCAATTGGTCGACGCTTTGAAACTGCCCAAGTAGTTGGAAATTTCAATGACGATCATTGCAAATCTTTTTTAACAATTGATGTGATTAAAACTAAAGCAGTGACTGCACAAATGCTACTATTATGTAGCTGGAGAGCACATAAAGAAGTATCTTTATTACTTGGTGATATTTGTCAAAAAGTTCCTATTGCAGAAAAAAATGAAGATAAAGGACTTATATCATGTGATCAAATTTTGAAAATAGGTGAATTTTTTAATCAACAATTAGCTGAAGTTAAACATCGTGGAGCTTTTGAACAAGCTTACATAGGATTTTCAAAATTGTGCCATAGACTTTGGAGATCAAATAAAGCATCATTGCATCAATTACCAAAAATATGGCTACAAGAATTATTTGATTCATTGTGTGGAAAAGGAGATTTGAAACTTTGTCCAACTAGACGTAGTGCTGGAATTCCATTTGCTGTACAAGCATTATTAATTACAGAACCAAATGTTACTGGTTTTAATTGTTTCAAACAAGCTATGGAGAAACTTTTGAATTTGTCTCGATTTACTGACAATGTTGATGCTCGAGTTCATTCTCTTAATATTTTACGAGCTATATATAAAGACACTTGTCTTGGAGAACTTGTTATGCCCTTTGTAGCAGAAGGTGTAAAAACATCAATTCAAGGATTTAAGGAAGTACATTGGGGTATTCAAAATTCTGCTACTTTGTTGTTTACTGCCTTAATGACACGAATATTTGGGGTAAATCGTTCAAAAGATGAACCTCATAAAAAAAATTGTATGACTGGACGTGTTTTCTTTTTACATTTTCCTTCATTATTTGAATTCCTACTTCATGAATTGCAAGAAGCGACACAGGAAATTTCATTATCAGATAATTATAGAAGTTTATATTTACATCCATCACTTTATCCAATTCTTTTACTTTTATCACGATTGTATCCATCACCAGTAGAAGGTTGTGATTCCAATCTAAATCTTATATTTTTTGTACCATTTGTGCAACAAGCAACTTGTAGTTCATTGTGGAAAACTCGAATACTTGCTGCACGTGCCTTAATTCCATTATTGTCTCCTAATGAACGTCTCCAATTTTTAAATCAATTATTCCATTCAATTTCCTTTTATGATTTAACTTATCAAAATAAATTACATGGAAAATTACTTCAGATTTATTATTTAATTCAGGAAATTACTTATATGGATAATGCTAAAAATTTAATGGAAAATATATTAAACTCTATAAAAAATAAATATATTATTTTGATGAATAATAATTTCTGTTTTATTACTAGATCAACATTTCTTGATATTATCTATTTGCTTTTGAGTCATGAACTCATACCAGCAGAAAGAGAAATTCTGCATGATCTTCACAAAGAGTTTTCTGTTAAAGAAAATCACTATTGTGATATGTCAGTTCCAGGAAAAGTGCAATATTTAACTTTGTCAGCTAGAACAATATTGTTATATATGACTAAACTATCATTTTCTGAAGAGAAAGTGATTTGTCTGTTAAAAGATATATTGAAATCAAATTATTATGAAGTCAGAACAATTGCTTTAAATTTTCTGAGATGGTTATTGATATCAGATTCATCAAAAACTATAAGTTTTAATATCATTCCTATTAGTGCTCAATGGAAATGGCCAGAGACATGCAAAAATAAAAAATGTTTAAGTGATATTGTGCTTAATTCAAAATGTTTAATTAACTTCCTACTGGAAATGATGCTTCAAAATGAAACTCATCCAAATTGCTTAGAAGAACTCTATCAATTATTAGCTTTGATTCCAAATAGCATATCTGCTGCTTGGATAATTGATAATATCAAGTGTAAAAATCTTGCAAAAAAATTAAATTTTATATTAGAAAAAATTGAAATAACAGATTTGGATGACTTGGTTAATGCAATGTTTCACTTGTCTGTAAACTTAGCAATTGCTTGTTATGATATGTTATGCAAGAATATTTTAAGTTTTGAAGAATCTGAACAAATAATGATTGCATTGAATAATTGGATGAAATTTGTGAATAATAGTTCTAATTCCAGTCAAAGTATTTCAAGAAGGATGACTATGACAGTTATATTAAGTAAATGTTCTGCAATATTTCCCCAAGATAAAAAAAGAATTTTAAGTTATAATACAATTCCTTTATGGAATGCATTTATATTATTATTACAAGATGATGAACCAGATATTAGAGAATCTTGTGCAAATATTGTGACATATTTAGAAAATGAAACAGATGGGGCAGAAAAATGCAAAAGTTTTACACCATTATTTGCTTTGGATGTTTTATTAAACCAATTTGTTCAACATTATAGTGAGTCATATGTCCTACATTGTTTTGTTACATTACTTAATTGGATGCTTACATGTGATAGAGAAGATTTTTTATCAGTACAAGGAGATGAACAGCCATTTGATAAAGGTGAAATGAATGTTTATTTAGAAGAAATTACCTTTACTAATTTAGTAGCAGCACATTTCACAAGGCTTCTTCAACTAAATATAATTAATATTCAAATTCCTTCAAAATATTTAAAAGATATTTTCTACATGACAGATATGGAAAACAGTTGTAACTTTTCTATTACAAATATTGCTATTAAATGTTTAGAACAAATAGAATATCTCTTAGATAAATTCAATAAAGACAATAATCTTTTATTTTCATCTTCAAAGATGACTGAAATTCAAATCAGAATTTATCAAAATGTTAAGGTATTTCTGTGTATATATCACTCAATTAAAGTAGAATTAAACTCTGTGCAAAATATTGTGCAACAACTTGAACAATATCAACCATTATCTGAATTTATGTATTCTATAATGAATGAATTAAGAAATTGTAATTAGTAAAACTTTATTACATTGGATAAGCCATTAGATATCAGATAAAATACAATTATTTTAAAACAAGAAAACTTATTTTTATGGATATGAATCTTACATTATTAGTTTGCAATAATTTTTTCAATCAATCAAACTGTTTATTCGTACAATATGCTGCAAAAATACTTCGTTTAAAAAAATTAAAACCCATTTTTTTATTTAATTTCGTGTATGGTCATTTTATTATCATGTAAAAATATATTCTTTAAAATTTAATATACTGAACTGTAATTTGATAAGAGTTTAATTAATAAGATTAAATTTTATTTAAAAATAAAAATTATTGCTTACTCAATTCCTCAAACGATAAAATTTTTAAAGGTCAGCTGTGAACCATTGTTTTTATCTATTATATATTTTATAAAAACTAAAAAATACAGTAAAGAAGCTTTGACCAACGACTTAACTATATAATAAGGGTCAGAAGACAGTATTTAAAATTTCCTTGGGGTTATTTGACAATTACGAAGCTTTCTCTGCCTTATATTTGAATAGTGACGGGAGAAATCACAATATTATTTAAAATGGTGATAATTATAATTTAGTACTGTACTTTTAATTTTTCGCTGGTAAAGCAATGAATTGTAGATCAAATGTACTTTGATAATTCCATTTACGACAGTATAATAGATCGAAAAATTTTACTATAACTTGTTTACGTTGTATTAGGGTCGTTACTATGATACCGTGAGGAACGTATATGATTGGATAACATAAGTAGGGTGTGTTAGCGATCAATATGTGATAGAAAACCTGATTCTATTTGGAGTAACATGGCTGGTGCAAACAAAACCGAAGATCTAGTAAATATAAAATGGGATGGTAAACCTATATTTCCGATAGCAAATGAAGAAAATCGCTTATTATCCGAAGAACTAGTTAATAGGAAGAAAGAAGTGCAGGAATTGCAAACAAAAATTGACGAACAGTCGAAACTAAACACTTTATTGGAGCATCACTATAATGATATCATTAAAGAGATAAGATCTTTAAAACAGGTATGTCAGACAAGGCAGAAAGAGCTGGAACTTGGAGAAAATGTTCACAAATTATTGTTACGAGAAAAATCGTGGCTGGAAAAACATTCGGAAATTTTACGAAAAGAAATAAAGTCGTCTTTAGAAAGACAAGAAAAATGTCAAGCATCTATGAACGATCAGATGAGAAAGAAAGAAAAAATACAAGTTGACCTACATATGGATAGAGAAACCATGGAAAAATGGCTTAAAGATTCTGCTAAAGCTGAGGAAGATATCGAAATTATAGAAAAATATAAGTTAATGAATAATGCTCGAATAAGAGAGATGGAAGTAAAGATAGAAAAGGCTAATAAAGAATCGAAATATTGGAAAACATTGGCCAAGGAAGTTAATATGGAAGCGCTGTCTATGCAAACAGAATTGTATCGTTTAGCTGAAGATTTTAAACAGGCTCATCAGCAAAGACGCGATATCATAAATCAAATTGAGAATGGAATGGAAACTATATATAAGAAAGATAACGAAATTACAGATTCAATTTTACTACTAGATCGTACTAAAAAGGAGATTTCTGATTTAGAAGAAGTTATAATAGATAAAAAGAGATTTTTAGACAAATCTTTGCAAGATAATAGAAATTTAGAGAATGAACTCAGACGTTCAGAACAACAGCTTGAAATTATTCGTTCTGAAATGGCTTGCTATAAGAAGCAGAAGGAAGATTCAAATTCTGAATTAGAAACTCAAAGACTGATTTCCAGTAATTTAACTCCAAAACTGTTGCGAATACGTCTTGAAGAAAAAGAAATAGAAAAGCAGATAGAACAGAAAAAAGCTTATTTGGAGTATCTTGATCGAGAAAACGAAAAATTAGATAACGATTTACAACAGTTAAAAAAAGATGAAATTAATGAAGAAAAATGTTTACAGCGATTGGAAGATAACATTCGCAAAGCAGATATTAGATTTGAAAAACAACAAAAAAATGTCAATGATCTTCTTGCTAACAAATTAAAAACTATTAAAGAACTAGAAGAATATACAACCAAGGAAAAGGTTTTTCTAAACAATATAGATAAAGCTAAAGCAGAAATTAGAAATATAAACAAAAAAAAGTCGCGGGAGGAAGCAAAAATATTTCAACTCAGAGAAGAATTGTATAAATTAGATTATCAAATTTTAAAATTAGAACAGAAGACAAAGCAGATGGAAGATGATACATCTAAAGAGGATGAATTAACAGAATTAAAAGCTAAAGTTGCCAAATTGAACAAAATCCACTTAGAAAGATTATCAAAGTTGAGATATTTAAACATTCATATTGGTAATAATCGCAGTGAGATCTATCGACTGAAAAAGAAACTTCAAAAAACTCAATCAGAACAAACGGATGCTTCAAATAAACTTGATGAGATTAATCTTTGTCTTTCGTCAATACAAAATGAATATAAAAAGGCAATATCAAAAAGGGAAGAACTTACAGTAGAGGAATGCTTGTTAAAAGTGAAGCTAAAAAGATTACAACAATTGTTAGATAAAAAAATCGATGATGTATTTAGTATTCAAAAGGAGAATTTACATTTTGAGACCAACGTCAAGCAACAATTAGAAGAATTAAATGTTCGAAAAAATCTTCTAAAATGCGAAATACGTCAATCTGATCAACAGAGACAGATGCTCTCCAGTAAATTGAATAAATATAATGTCAAAATAGAAGCATTACAAACTCGTTACAAATGCATTTTGAATACTTTAGGACTGAAAAACGATGAAAAAAAAGAAGTGGATCTAATAATTGAAGCAGAACAAGAAAAAGCAAAATTGAAAAATGATATCTACGAAGAAACAAAAGTAATTGAAATGATGTCTGAAGAGGTGAGAGGTTTAAAAAACAGTTTGAAATTACTTAAAGCAACAAACGAAATGTATCGCCAATGGCTTCGGCCCATAGAAGATCATGACAGTCGTCGTATACATGAACTGGAAATACAAAAGAAATATCTAAATACAAAACTTCAAAAAAGAAAAGAAGAAATAAACCGAATCAAAGATGATTTATCTTCTTTAAGAAAGGAGAATGAAGAATTAGAAAAAGTATTTACTGATATGAAAAATAATTTAACTGAAAAAAATCTCATCTTAGAAAAAACAACTCGAGAATTATTAGAACAGGAAGAAAAACTAAGCAGATCCGATGATATTAATTATAGACTTTGTTTGAGTGCGAAAAATTCAAATTCGGATGCTGAACAACAAATTAAAGACGTTAAAATTAGACTCTTAAAAGAAATCGTTAGACAGGTGGTAAATTTAATAGAGGAACTTTGCGAAAACCATCCAGAAGTGTGTGAAAGAATTCGGCATTTGTTCTCAGAAGTTTCACTTCCTCTTCCTGCTAAACTTAACAGATTGTCCTTAAGGAGTTTAAGTCGATCTTCTAGTTTATCAAAATTGAGTACACAGGTCAGCAGATCTCAATCGAAATACAACGCTAGATCGAGTGGTTCGAAACGAAACATCTTATCTACAAATATTATCAGTTTGAGTCTAAATCCTAAAGAAGTTTAGGCTGAAATTAAAATTACAGTATTCAACAATTTCATAATCTCAGCAAGGATAGACAGACACTGTTTTTCGGGTATTCCGCTTTAAATAGAGCCCTAGGCTATAACAACATATATATTTTCATACCCTAGAGCTCTCTTATGTATATACTGTACATATATATATTAAATATAATATACAATAAAATAAATATATATTTTTCATTATAAAAAACATATATATAATAAAAAAGGTGATTTAAAATATTGTTATAAAGTTTCGTTTTTATTGTGCTCACCAGGAAAGAGTTCTTTCTTGTTTGTTTTAAATTAGTCACTAAAACTTTCCACCTAGTGGATTAAGTGACGGGACACTCCAATGCTGTCCTCTCATAGTCTTATGCCTCCGGATCCCGTAGCTGGTTCCCCGTGGGATCAATCATCAGATGGATAGGGTTCAACAGACGGATTTGGATCTCTCTGGAAAAACTCTGAGGACAGGGATTGAACCCGATATTCAGGATGTTTCCATTGCAGTCATCCGATAGATGCAATTGATTATCTCGTTGAAAAAGAAAAATCAGGATGAATTTCCTGATTTTGATGCACATGGATTTCTCTCATTTAATTTGAATTAATAATAATCAAATGATGAAAACTTTATTTGAAGATAATAAGTTTATTCAAAGACACTCTTTTCCTACAAATTACCGTATATATTCGTATATAAGTCAACCCCCGATTTTAAAAGCTGATAAAAATTAGAAACCAGTATATAATCCGATCCCAACCTTCAAGTATTAGAACAATATGAAATTCATTAAAATTGATAATTTCTTTATAATTTTAAAGCCTTTCCAAATGTAATTCACAATTGGAATAAATATGACCACTTAAACGAAGTTTCACACTTAAGGGCGCGTTCAATAAGTCTAACGCGTTAAATTTTTCTCACGTTGAGTTAGTCTTGTTATCGTATATACTTTTTGACCGGTCAGTTAGAGAGACAACATGGCCATCCGTAAGGAAATTTTAATAGGGGCTTTCAAATGTTTGGAAGATGCATTTTTTTCTGATAATTCCGATGAAGAAATAGAACACTGCATAATTATAAATAATTAACTAACTAGGCTTAATTTTTTAAAAAAATTTTCAGTTAGAGTACAGGACACTCGATTTCTGAAATGATTAATAGTAAAATATCATTCAATAAATAGATTTGATAGAAAAATTTCCTTAAAAATAACACCATTATTTATCGTACATTGTATGCGACATTATTCATTTTTCGTCTCCTTTTCGTCAAAAAGTACTACATTTTTCCATTTTTGGTCAAAAAGTACTAGAATTTACAACACGTGTGTTACACTGGGGGCCACCATGTTTTTCACGAAGTAAACTTGCTATTTCTTTCGTTAGCTTCGTTAGATTTTCGTGCGAAACGTCACATTTATGGAGCATGCGCAGTGCATAATAAAAGTACTTTTTGACCGCTTCGTTAAAAACGAATTTAACGCGTTAGACTTTTTGAACACGCCCTATAGCATTGAAACGTTGTTACACGATGTGAAGAAAAAGCTGAATAGAGGGCAGGATGCGATCGTGTCGCGTCGTATTTCTGTATAATACGATTTTATTGAAGTGTTTTTTCGGTAGAAAATATCAAAAAGTATTAAAAGTGTCCGACAGTTATAATGTTTTTAATTACTGCAAATACTCTCATATGCATATTAAAGCTGAAGATTTCCTGCTATAAAAGCTGATGTGGCGTCATTTGTAACATCAGGTACGTTCCTAAACTCAACGGTTTATAAACCGCTTTAGCCAAACGTCCCAAAATTGCAGTTGAAGATAAAACGTTTTATACCTACTCATGCATCGGATACATCGAAGTTTTTCTTCGGTGAATGTCGCTAGGGGACTATTTAAAATGGCGTCAGCAAAGGTTTTAATTAAAGAATCGTTTATATTTTTATATAAAGTGGCCTGCACGTAATAAATCATTTACTTTTTATATATAAAATATTTACATTGTATCCACAATTACAAATTAATATTAAATATAATTTTTTACGTTGTCGTAATTTAAACGTGGTGTATTAACTAATATGTGGATTTTACATTAAATTTTTATTAAGTATACCATTTTAAGAAAAATAATACAAGATACAGTATCTGCACTGATTATCTTGAAAGTCGAAAATGTTCTTTGCAGGATACATCAGTATAGCGATGAATGATATAATTTAAAAAATTAAGTCTTTGAAGGATACATCAGTTTAGCGATGAATGGTACAAATATAATTTTTAATTTTTTCTTTTTGTTTTCTCTTATTTTCATATAATGCTAATAAGTGAATAATCGTGTCATCATCTTTCTTATAAAAAGCTGTAATAGTGTTTAGTTCGCTAAGTAGTATAGAAGCTATAGAATAGACTTTTTTCGACGCCATTTTTTCAACGAATTCAACAAACCATTCCAAAACAAGGTAAAATATTAACTTTTGTCGTTGCAAGCGGTTTAAGCAAAACGTTGAATTTAGAAACGTAGCCATTTGTATGTTTCCGTTTATTTATGGATTTCAAGTGTTAATCACAGTTAACAAATGCGCGATTTTCTTCTCGCATTAAGATGCGTTTAATGTTTTTTTTTCAGTTTTACAGTTGTTTTCTTGCAAAGAAATCATACTTTAATAATTTAATCAATTTCCAATATAGACAATGCCGATATCATCGCGAAAAGTGATCAGCCGTCTGCTTAATGGTATGTATAATATCCACAACTTAATCTCGCACGCAATTCTTCCATCCAAAGAGAAAGAAACGATAGCTATTCAAATACTGTACTTCAGATACTAAAGACTGCGGAAGAAACTGCAAACTGCGACACAAAGAAAGAGGAAGAATATGTTTTGTCAATTAGGAAGAAGCTGCGTATGAGCTTCTTGAATTTGGCATATGCAAAGTATCTTTTTTATTTATTTTTTAACATATTTTACGCCCCTTTTCTAATCAGAAAGATTATTAAGGGGCGGGGCCAGTTCCAACCAGGACTGCATCCACTCCCGTGAGGGGGCTCATCTTATATTCTGACACAGGCCTAAAGGCCGCTCCCCTGCTCCACCTACTAGGGTACTACAGGATACTTACGTCTGCGAGAATAATCTCGGCTTAATCATTGCCTGCAACTAGTACTTAACATCTGCGAGAATAATCTCGGCTTAATCATTGCCTGCAACTAGGGGTGCGTCATCTGACCACCACACTGATCCACTAGCGAACGTATACGAATACGGAGGACTCCTAAGGTTTGCCAGTCAGATTTGCCAGGCCTAGGGTAAGAAGGCCGCATTCGTATCTCGTGCACTGAGTCGCCGAAGCGACCTTTACGGGCCGAGAAACGGCACGTCCACAGAGGGAGCGGAGACACTAGAGGCTGGATATTTGCTACCGTGACTACCGGTAGCGACCGGAACTGTCCCCGGAGGGATCAAAAACTCTACGGTTTTCCAACAACAAGTTCTCCCATAAATGGGAAATTCTTAGGACACCAAAGCTCGGGACAACCGTCGCGAGAATCGCGACAGCCTGCCGGAAGGACGGAGAGTATAGTAATCTCGAACCTTCCACAAAAGCAGAACCCTTACTAATAATCGCATCGGATGGGCGGAACGCATGACGGCGAGCCGATCAACTTGTAAAGGGGCGAGAATCTCCCCAAGTTCGATCACCGATGTAGCCCACTGTCCGCTCCAGACTGGCGGTCCACCATGCAGACGATATCGACCGACGCCGTGCAATGGCCGGGCTCCAGGCGCCTTGCCATGATCGACCGACGCCGTGCAATGGCCGGGCTCCTGGCGCCTTGCCGTGGTCGAAAATCGCTCGGATCAACTCCCCGAAGTTTTATGATTCCCTAGGAAGCAAGCTTCCCCTGCCTCTGGATGAACCCACTCAGCCCGAACAAGGCCAACCCTCGGATGGGCACCGTAACGGCTTCTATCTCTCCACCACTCATCCTGTCGGACCGGTACAACGCCTTGGGATTGGGACCCTTATAGAGAACTTGTACCTCACGCAGAGCATACGTCGGGCCGATTTTTAATCCCGGACCCGCAGGGACTTGGGCGGTCGATCGGCGAACTACAGAGCGCCCACCGGCGAGGATGAGGGTGCAGCCCCGGCTCTACCGACCCAGAAAGAATTTCTTCACTTGGGGCAGTGTCAGGACTACTCGGGTGACCAGCCCGAGTTCTGCCCGACACCACTGGGCCTCTCTATAGAAAGTCAACTGAGGCCCGAAGAACGGAACGGATTTCAACCAATCTCCCCCACATCTCGGGGAACGGGTTTCCCAGGCCCGACCGGGGATGTGCCCTAGGGACTCTGGTGTGCGATCTGCACGCGCACTTTCTTCCAGTGTGGGGATTCTTGGTAAAATGCCATCCCCACTGGGAGTCTCTTAGTATACCCAGACACTATGACCTTATCGGCCCGGCTGCGGATACACAGATACAGACATAGTATCTGCCGGCACAAGCCCCCTCGCCACGTCAAGGCGGGCTCCCCTCAATGGGGTGTTGACATCAGGCTCATGTCGTACTCTGAAACTAGCCAAAGTTGTTCCCCTGCTCCACCTACTAGGGTACTACAGAGTACTTAACGTCTGCGAGAATAATCTCGGCTTAATCATTGCCTGCAACTAGTACTTAACATCTGCGAGAATAATCTCGGCTTAATCATTGCCTGCAACTAGGGGTGCGTCATCTGACCACCACACTGATCCACTAGCGAACGTATACGAATACAGAGGACTTGTTCAGGTTTGCCAGACCTAGAGGTAAGAAGGCCGCATTCGTATCTCGTGCACTGTGTCGCCGAAGCGACTTTTAAGGGCCGAGAATCGTCTCCGTCCACAGAGGGAGCAGAGACACAAGAGGCTGGTATTTGCTACTGAGACTGGTGCTCATTAATGAGCGACCGGAACTGTCCCCGGAGGGATCGAAAACTCAACGGTTTTTTCACATCAAGTTCTCTCATAAATGGGAAATCCTTAGGACACCAAAGCTCGGGCACAACCGCCGCGAAAAACGCGGAAGGACGGAGAGTATAGTAATCCCGAACCTTCCACAAGAGCAGAACCCTTACTAATAATTGCATCGGATAGGCGGAAGGCATGACGATGAGCCGACCCAACTTTAAAAGGAGCAAAAATCTCCCCCTGTTCGATCACCGATGTAGCCCACTGTCCGCTCCAGACTGGCGGGCCATCATGGAGAGGATTATCGACCGACGCCCTGCAATGGCCGGGCTCCTGGCGCCTTGCCGTGGCCGAAAATCACTCGGATCAACTCCCCAAAGTTTAATGATTCCCTAGGAAGCAAGCTTCCCCGGCCTCTGGATGAACCCACTCAGCCCGAGCAAGGCCAACCCTCGGGTGGGCACCGTAACGGCTTCTATCCCTCCACCATTCATCCCGTTCGGCACGGTACAACGCCTTAGGATTGGGACCCTTATAGAAGACTCGTATCTCACGCAGGGCATACGTCGAACCAATTGTTAATCCCGGATCCGCAGGGACTCGGACGGTCGAGTGGCGAACTACAGAGCATCCATCAGCGAGGGATGGGTGCAGCCATGCTCTACCGACCCTATAGGAATTTCTTCACTAGGGGCAGCAAA
>AYEL01086799.1:0-68179 GCA_000484575.1 Olivierus martensii
GGCGGGGCGAAACAAGCCCTTCCACAGGCTGCCCACCCCTGCGGAGGGGTCAGCCGGATTGTGGAGGACGGGGATCGACGGGCCGGGCCCGGACCCCATGATAAATATTTTCAAGGGGTGGGACCCGAGACTCGAACCCGGGTCCTCCAGAGTGGAAAGCCGAAGCGTTTCCACGCGGCCAATCCGGCCGACACACAAGTTTCATTAATGCTTTACAATTCGGAAAGAAATTAGTAGCAAATTTGTATTATACATAATTGGAATGTATAAAATCTAAAATATGATTAAAAATCAACGTTTTGTTTTTAAAAATACATTAACTTCTTAAAATCGGAAATAAATCGAGAAGGTAGTATTCACAATAACGATTATACAGGAAGTAATTTTTGTGATGTCATATTCTGACTTCTTTTATTGGCTTTGATGATGATGACGTTTAACTGTTAGTAGCGCCATCTAAGTTATGTTATGTTCTAAGCAATGCGATTGGTTCTTTATATAACTACGTCATTTTGAAAAGTTACCATTGAAAGTATAGGAAGTGTCCTATCTGTATTAGTAATCTGTGATCCGGCCGACCCAAGGTTTAGGATATTTCTTCCCAAGAATTAAGCACAAAAGATACATCAAAAGATTCAGAGAGTATGCTATATGAATGGAAACAAGAATAGAAAAGCTAAAATTGGTGACTGAGGATTACTTGAAAACTTCGGTCAAACAAAACGAAATGGATTTCATTTTCACGATTGTGATTTAAAAAGATGGCAATGTATAATACAAATGAGATAAAAATAGAGAACTTTATAGTTTCCTACTGGTGGAATCAGCCAGGGCCGCCGAGTGGTGATGACATCCGAGACTTTTGTCACGAGCCCAGCATCGAAAAGGCCCGACATGTCATATAATATATCCGATAATTCGCAGGCCGCCAGAAGAACGCACTGGCTACCAGCCAAAGCAATTGTGCCAAAATAAACTATTTTATATATAATAATATTTTGATACACGAAGGCTTTAAAATTTTTATTCATCCCTCATGGAAGGTTTTTAAATTTTTTGGCTTCATCTCAGATTAGACAATAAAAATTTTAAAATTCTGTTTTTATTTAATGTTTGCTGTTTTTTTTGTTTGATATGTAATGTACCAAATTTTGAATTCATTGTACACTTTTTTAAATAAATGTTTAATGTATTATATTGCTTTTTATTTAACCAAAGTGATGTACTATTTTAAGTGGGTCCGGACCGCAGACTTGTCACGGGCCCGAAAATTTCTCTCAGCGGCCCTGGAATCAGCAGTTCAAAAGCAAAAACAAAATCATTTCACGAAAGGTCACAAAGTTTATCTCATATAAAACAATAAGAGAGAATGAGGATATTGAAAGAGAAGACTGCGAAGAGAAGAAGCGTTGATTGTCAAAATGGAAGAGGAAATCGATAGAGAAAATTTCTTCCTGGATGGTATTTACAATTTTGATGAAAATGGCATAAATTATGATCTCCAGGACTCTACTGATTCTAGGAGGACGTTCTCATTCCGAGGTGAAATAACATGGTGACAGGTTATCGTTGAGAGTATGCATTCATTAATTCATTCTTACACGATCATGACGATCATGCTTGTCCTTTCGATGAATGAGAAGTTTCATTCACCAGCTCTTCTATGATCCAAAGAACACCCGTAATCCAAAAGAGTCTTTTGAACCACGGATTCTTGATTCTATGCCCCATCCTCATAAACTTCACGTTGTGGCTTCTAGATCCGGCAAACTTGACCGGAATCTTGTAAATGACTTTGTCGACAATGTTTTGTCAAAAATAATAAGAGATATATCAATACTATTGATTGATTCAAACATGACAGGAGCAGTCGGCCGGATTGGTCGCGTGGAAACGCTTTGGCTTTCCACTCTGGAGGACCCGGCTTCGAGTCTCGGGTCCCATCCTTTGAAAGTATTTATCATGGGATCCGGGCCCAGCCCGTCGATCCCCGTCCTCCACAATCAAGCTGACGTCGGGACTGTACAATATATGATATCCACCATGACAAATAAGCAAAAATGTCATAACCATTTCTTTTCATTCAGAAATTTTTTAAAATCATTCAGCAGATCAAGACATTTTAATCACTAAACTAAGAAATATTTTAGAAAATGGAAATAGGAAATGTAGATAAGTATTTAAATAATAAAAACTTCATTAAACTTCATTAAGTACATAAAAATCTCAATGTTTTAAAAAAGTTTACAATTTTATGTTGGGCCGCATTCAGTACAGTAGGGAGCTGCGGGTTGGACAGCCCTGATCTAGACCTTGAAACCTCTACTTGGAAGAGAAATTGTAAGTTCAGGCAATTTTTTCAACACTCAGTGGGATGCCTTCAATACTGTTTTGATTCTCATTCAACTTCTTCAAATATCAATATTTGATCAGGAATAGTACTTGTTCAGAGATCTCATCATATTATATGTAATTTTGGCAAGGGATGTTGCCTGATAATATTTTCTTTCTTGTTTCACATCTTGTCTGTCAGACAGATGGAGATGAATTTGCTTGTGAAAAAATGCACTGCACACGAGATGAACTCATTGAGCTATATTTCATTCTTAGTTTAACTTCCCATTCCTTTTTTAACTGTTTATCCTTTGGAAATTGGTGGAAAGCCATGTCATCTGTACCTTGTAAAATTATGCATCCAAATATGCAACAATAAAAAATCATTATATTTTTTATAATACCCACAGATTGTTAAAGGCTGATTGTTTTTCGTCTCTTGGCAACCATATTGAAAATAATACTGGAATTCTAGGAAAATAGAGGGCAGAACTAAAATCAGTCAGTTAAAGCTTAATTTTAATTAATGTGATTATCAGTGGAAATTGAAATGTCTGGCATTCAAGGGATTAATGGACATAACAATAATTATACAAGTAACTATAATAAATAATTATTTCTGTAATCAAAATCTGTTAATTAATATGGGATCATGATATCAAGCTGATGAGAAAATTTGTTACATGACTTTGATTCCAACTTCATAAACTGTAACATTTCTAAAGAACATTAAGAAATCCAGAATTTATTAATATTCCAAAACCAAAATTTAGCAATTTGTTTTTTATTAGAGTATCAAAATTGTTTAATATTTTTTTTATGAAAAATGATTTTTGTAGTTTCATTTTGTTTTATAACTTTCAGGGTGTATTTCTGGAAATTTAATTTCTAATTATAATATAATAAAAATATGGTTAATTTTATTTATGGTTTTGAAATTTAGAATGATTTCTTATATTTATTCTGATTTTTTCTAATATTTTTTAATATAAGGTAAGAAAGCTAAAAGACAGCAGAATCTGTAAAAAGATTGTAACTGTAGTGCGTCATATAACAACAAAACAGATAATAGTAGAGGGAAAAGTTGTTAAAACCCTAGTTGTTGAGGTAAGTTATATCAAGATATTAAAACAATTCTTAAGTGTTGTATATAAATGAAAAATTTTTATATGAACATATACATTTTAACTTCCTTTTTCTAATATTATAATAGAATTATAATTAAAATCTAAATTGCAAGGTTTTGAATAAAAATTTTTATTGATTTTTGATTGTGGATAAGAATCAAATATTTCTATTTAAACCATGATCACACAATGCAGTTTTCAATTATTTTATAATTGGAAAATATATAAAGTGAAAAATATTCTTTTGAAAACATACTCTACATCAGTGGTGGCCAACCCCGCGCCTGTGGGTGCAATTGGTGCAATCATGGGTGCAGTTGGTCTGTTTTGCACCCACGGCAAGATTTGTGCCTGTGGGTGCAAGTGTGCCATTGGGTGCAATTGGTGCAATCATGGGTGCAGTTGGTCTGTTTTGCACCCACGGCAAGATTTCGGAAATGAAAATATTTGCGCACTACTGATTTAGAGAACAAAATCCTAATTTTTATTTCGGAAGTTCGAATGTAAAAACTCTGTTTTTCTACTGTTGAATTTTTAATTTTTGTGTTATAATAGGATCGATTCTAGGTGTCCACTCCTTAGAAAATTTATTAATAAGCGCATCCGGTCCGTCGATCCCTGTCTGCCATAATCCGGCTGATCTTTCCGCATGAATAGGCAGCCAAAAGCTTGTTTAGCTTCATTTATCATGACATCTGACTGGAAAGTGGCGACATCTGTTGACAAAAACCATATTAGTTGCTAAGTAGTGTTGCAAATTTAATCCTGCAATCCAAGAGATGGATTACTTTAGTTTGAATTAAGCCGCCGATTCATAAGGAATATTTTTAGTCATTTCGTAGCCCATCATAGATACACTTGATGGAGAAACATAAAGCTTTAAGGATGGATTTTTTTATCAACAGATGACGCACTTTCCATTCTCTAAGTGAGAGACGAAACAAGCCCTTCCATAGGCTTTCCATCCCTGCGGAGGGGTCAGCTGGATTATGAAGAACGTGGATCGATGGGTCGGGCTTAAACCCCATGACAAAGAATTTCAAGACGTGGAATCCGAGACTCGAATCTGGATCCTCCAAAATGGAAAGCCGAAGCGTTCCACGCGGCCAGATTGACCGTGTGGAAAGAAAACGGGAAAAGATTGATCATTGGACCTAAGATCAATCCAAGATTGATCTTAGGTCCTCTGTATGAAAAGCCAAAACATTATCAAGCCACCAGTTAGACTGACAAAAACTGCGCGTTGAGTTAGAGAGATCACTTATAGTTAGTTCACTGTAAAAATAGCTATAGCATTCCAATTAACTGAATGATAGATGGTTAAGCGTTTCTTATTACTCTCCCAGAATCAATTCTAGAATTCAATGAGCTGAACCTCTGAAAAAGAGAAATTCTGGTTCAGAAATTATTTAAAAAATTTGTCTCGGAAATAAATGTAGTCAGTGGCGCTGAGACGGCGGGGAAGAGGGGACAAATTCCCCGGGCCCGTAGAAGATTGAAGAGCCCGAGCAGCTTCCTAACAATAAGAATTTATTATATATATGGGCCCAAAACCTGGTTCGTACCGGGGCCCGGGATTTCTCTCGGCACCACTGAATGTAGTCTATGGCCAGAAATAAGCTAAAATGTCCCTGATTCCACCACTTACTGGTCAATAATCAATCGGCATTGGAGAAATGGTTCTTAAAAAATAAATTAATAAATGATATCTGACCAATTTATGAATTTTTCTATAAAGCATTACAAAATGTAGCATTTTTATTTGATCAAAATATTTTCAAAAATTAAACTACTGTATCGAAGTTTTTTGATAATGATCAATCATCAATATATCGATGTGATCAATAACAATAACAATAATAATTTAAAAATGCAATATGACTTAAAATATAATATACATAAAATTAATTTAGATTAAATTTTCAGGAACCATCTTTGATAATATTTTGTAGGAAGAAAAATCTTCGAATTAATTAAAGTTTAAAATGTATGTATTGTACAATTCGAGGGGAATTTGTATTTGTCGGAATTTCGAGATTTTGACTGACATACAAGATAGACACCAGTAACCAGTTCGATCTTATCTATTTTATCTCAACTTCGCCTTTATTAGGACCGAATGCTGTGCATTTATGATTTCAGATTTTAAATAATTTATGTATGAGTTATTCATTAATATAGTAATAGTTTCAATCAATAAAACATTTAATATTATAATGACTACCGATTTCGTAAAATTCATCTATTGGCCAATGTCTTCATAGTTATGGAATGGTCTAACCCAGAGGTCCCCAAAGTGGACAATATCGATTTCCAAGGGTCGATAATAGATTCTAAGAGATCGATAAAAATCAAGGGGCTGATATTTAGCTTTTTTTACTCGTATTTATTTATTTCAGGCTACTTCCAGAAATAGAAGAAATAGCGGTAGTTTTACTATTAAAATATAAAATATCTATGTTAGCTTATATTGAAAAAATTTGATCATTTTGAAAAATTGAAAAATTATTATTTTTCAAATATTTAAATTAATTTTTAAATTTATTTATTATTCTATATAGTATAGTTTCCCAGAACTTTATCATTGTATTATTTTCTATTATATTGTTATACTATGATATATAATGAGAATATGCTAATTTATTTTTAATATACAGGTAGGCCTCGATTAGTGCGAATAATTGGTTCCACGAATTTCTCGCACAATCACTATTAATAACAATATATTTTTTCCTTTTCAACATTTTTATTTAATTATATGAATTTCTAGATAAATTTTAAAATTTTATTTTTTTAGCTCCATGCAATTACTCTGATAGTAGTGGATTTGCAGAAGATGCAATTTCAGAGAATATATTTACAACAGAGCATTCCAAAAAAAATATTGATGATTTGTATTCTTTGGTAAGTATTTATTTACTGTAATTTTATTACACACTTTTTTGAATTTTGATTTTGAAATTTCTTCAAATTTCTTCAGTATAATACCCAAAATCATTTTAAATATGTCTAGAATATATACTTGGTTTGAATCAAAACAAGTATAGAAAAACTTGATTATAATCAATATTCATATAATGAAATTATAGTTAAAATGAACAAATACTAACTCTAAGTTTAGTTTAAATAGATTTACATACAAAAAATCCTTGTATATAAGAAATAACTTCCTGAATATGGTAAGCAAAATTAATGATTCATTACTATATATCACTATATTCATTAATTCAAATAATTTTTATCATAATTAATTAGAAACTTATAAAACATTAAATATATATTTAAATAGCACTTTTGTATCTTAGATGTGATATTTGAACAATTAGTAAATACAGAAATACCTCTTTATTATGATGGTTAAATTCCAATGCAAAGTCGTGAATTTTAACGAATATCAATACTGTTAATTACAACTAAACCTAACAGTTCTAACAACTCTGCAATCCAGAGTTTGGCCTGAACTCACACAGCACTAAGTAGATCAAATATAGACAAAAACTTCATTTAGTTTTACTGTATTTGTACAGCATGTGTGCAAAGTCACTAATTTTAACGAATACCAATTAATAATTAACTAAACCTAACGGTCTAACAACTCTGCAAATTCCAGAGTTCGGCCTGAGCTCAGGTCTTTTTCTAAACTCTAACTTAGATTGTTTTGAAGTTAATTATATTTAACTACAATTAATGTTTAACCGGTAAAACCAAACCAGAAACTTATAACTATAAGTAACGAATAAGTGTTAGATCTAGAAAGACAAAAACGGTGCTAGAAACTTATGCTAATAAATACATTTAACCGGTAAAACCAAACCAGAAACTTACAACTATAAGTAACGAATAAGTGTTAGATCTAGAACGACAAAAATGATGTTAAAAACTTGTGCTAATAAATTGAATAAATTCTCAAAACAATTTAAATAACAAAAAATATAAATTTATTAGACTCAAAACACTTACAAAAGTGTTAATAAATGCTTTATTGAAACGATAATAAAACAACAATCAATTAATCAACAAAACTTGTTTAATCCAATTCAAATATCAACAATCAATTATTCACAAAAAAGAAACCTTAAATACGTCATAGATCTTTACAAGAATTCGAATGTCACTTAACCAACCTTGCATCGATACAACACCTTGTTGTGTTGCTGGTTGCTTCTGTTTTTATACCGGTGACTTACAATCCCGTGCTTTGCTCATTTGCATAAATACACATAACAAGTTTAACTTTATTAGTTTACAGATCAATCAATTCATGTCATCCTTTTTACAATTTAATTATATACTGAACAACACATCAATACGCTCGTTGAGTCGGTTGTGTTGGCTTTTATATCAAGTGACGTACAGTCCCGTGTTGCTTCATTTACATAAATACACATAACAAGTTTAAATTTATTAGCTTACAGAGTTATCAATTCATGTCATCCTCTTTACAATTTAATTATATACGAACAAAGCATCAATACGAGATCATTATTATATTCTCATATCGGATCAGTGGTAAACATATTTAGATTAGATGATGACATCATTACCCGGGACAGCTCTTCCGGAGGACGGTTTCCGATTCCGTAACACATGATAGCTAACTACTATGACGGGTAATGTGGAAGTAAGTCAACTCTTAAACCAAAATGTAATATGTTAGATAATAATGAAAATAATGATAAATAATAGAACTGCATAATAAAATAAAATAGGGCAGGTCAGAGTTAACTTCCTCACACCAAAACACTGCTGTAAATGAAATCACAACCTTTTTCATTTTCTAATGCTATATAAAAGTCTAAAAACAGACTTTTATATCTTAACATTAAGAACTTAAATTAACTTTAGCTTTTATAGCATTTAACTTAATTTAAAAGATTTAAAAATATTGTGCATTTATACTATTATTCATTAAATGCACAGTATTGTTAAATCTAAAAAATCCTCGGTTGGATGGCCATATGGTAAAGCATTCACAAACCACTTTTGGAGATTATTGATTTGATTCCAGGACTCACAGTCCAGTTTTTTTGGAGAGCTCTAGGCTAAATATCTGTGTTAATTTATGTTTTATCTCTCTATTCTAATTATTATTTTGCAGATAATTTTACTTTTGAGATATGATATAAAAATATGGAATATAATTGCCATATTAGTGAAGCACTGTAAAGTGAGTTATGCCAGTGTTTCAATTTAATTTCTTTATTATATCTTGGATACTTGGCAATCAAAATTAAAAATCCAAATTATTAACTAACTATAAATATGCTTTCTATTGTGCTTACAATAATCAATATTAGTATAAAAATCCAGAATCATAAATATAGTATAAAAAAGTCAATTTGAATATTTATTATAAGTAACCAGTTTCTTATCATATGTGCTATATTTTTAATCTGTTTTTCAATTTTTAATTAATTTTTGAATCTTTACTCGTGTTCTAAATATTTTGTTATTCTGTTTCTATGGAAATGTTTGTAATTCTTGGTAATTTTTACTGATGATGGCTATTTTATGCAACCAAAAATATTTTAATAAATGTGTTTATTGTTTTCTACTGTTGTTTTAATGCTAGTTTATTTTTAATTTTCTTGAACTCAGGATTTCCAAGCAGTATTTTGATTTCTACTTGTCTATATATAATGATTTAGAAATTATATATCCATATTCATTTTTTTATTTTTGGTTATTGCATTAATTTAGAAACCATAATAAACGAAGTCCTGGTTTCAGAAAAAAATTAACATACAACAAGCTTATTTAGTGAGCTTATTTTGTGCTTGCTATTGTTTGTTAAATTTAGAAACCAGATTAATTAATTAAACAGTGTGTCAAGTTCAAAATAGATAGAAAAATAATTAAAACCATATTTAATTAGAAGTACTTTTGGCTATTAAGCCTTCATCAGCTTTTTACAAAAGTAAAAATAGAACAGCTTTAGAATGTAAACATTATAACAGAATGTTAGGTCATTATTGTGATAGTTAGCTATAATACATGATATGATGTTAGATATAATATACATAAAATAAATAAATAAAAATAGAAAATAAATTAAAATTACAAAATGTGTGTAAAAATACACAAAAATAACAACAACATAACACATTAGTACTGATGCTAAGGTATAGTCGTATGTATAAGATTACAAGTATTATCTGGAAGTGTGCATGGCACTAAGGCGTGGTGGCAGTATTACCTCAGGAGTATTATTGTTAATGACATAGTGAACAGAAGTATATTTGGTTATCTGCAGTTCTTTGCCATCTTAAGTTCTGCCAGAGATCTAACTTTGGCCATAATTTTAGCTTGAGTCCATTTGATATGAAAATCTTATAAAATCTTCTTACAGGAGCAGTAAAAATTCTCCCAGTGGCAATGTCTCTTGTGTTCTTTAACTTGTGTGTCTAATCTTCTCATTGTACTTCCAATATATATGGTCAATTTGCAATAGTTATGTTCTGCAAATTCTTTGCGAATACTGAACCATTGTGCCTGTGAACCTTAAATCCCAGATGTAGATGTAAAGGGAGGACTCTGTGCAGCCCAAGCACTGCTACCACCAATGGTGTCTTGTGCACCCCCAATCAAATTATCCCAGAAGAAGACCTGTCTTTAAAACAAACAGAAGTATTTTCCTCAATGGGACAGTAGCAAGATCTTCTGGAACAAGAAAATACATCCCTAAAAGATCACGCCTAAGCCAAGAAAGGGGCACACATTTACACACAAAATGTGAAGAGGAGTTTCCTCCTCATACTTACATCTTCTACACCCAAAGAGATCACGCCTAAGCCACGAAAGGGCCACACATTCACATAAAATGAAGATCACGCCTAAGCCACGAAAGGGCCACACATTCACATAAAATGTGATTTCATCCTCATTCTGACATCACCTATAAGTAGGGCTATTAGCAATCCCAATTAAATGAAGATGTCTTCTAAGATGACAGTGCCCAGTAAGGAGCCCTGTAACAATTCTAATCTCATTTTTATGCAGTGAGAGCAACTCTAGTTCACTGAGCAAAGCAACCCAAAATGAGAGCTTTTGCCTGCCTAAGACCAGAAATAGACCACTAGGAAATGAGATGCTGAGCCACCAACCAGCCCTTGACGATCCACCCAAAAGCATTAGGTCCTATGTCCAGGGCAGGCTCAGGTCCAAAAAAGTGGCAAGAAGCCCCTTCCTTGGCAAGCTCATCAGCATCCTCATTACCCACAATCCCCTTGTGCCCCATCACTCAAACAAGCTGCACCCTGTTCTTGGTGGCCAGTTCCTCAATAAGATGATGACATTTCCCAAATAAGCTTAGAAACAAAGCAGGAACTATCAAGCGCTTTAAAAGCAGCTTGACTATCAAATAGGATGTAGATATGTTTACATTCTACAAAATTATCCCTATCAAAATTAATTTTAACACATGCAGAAATAGCAAAAATTTCTGCCTGAAAGACAGTGGCAAACCGCTCAAGGTAAGAGGAATAAAACATCCGCGTCCCCTCGCAGTAAACTCCCGCCCAAACTCCGGTAGTGGTTTTAGAACCATCCATATACTAGACCAAACCACCCTTGATACTGCAGCCAAATCCCCCTCTCCAGCTCTCCAAACTGGGAAAAACACCAATGAAAAGCCAGAAGTTAAATCTAGGTACCATGTAACCCTTAACCATCCCAAGAATGTTACAGTGTAATGTGAATGTTACATCTTTTGAGTGGGACAGACCCACTCAAAAGATAAATGCTCCACTTTGTGGGTCCAAGAAATCCCTCTCTCAGAAGAATGGAGCCTATAATAGCCCTCCCGGGCACTCGCCTCGACAAACAAATGCAAAGGAGGAATGCCCAAGAGAACCTCAAGAGCGGCAGTGGGAGCAGTCTTAATAGCCCCAGTGATACTCAAACAGGCCGACCTTTGAATCTTTCCAAGTTTAGTCCTGCAAGTCTTAAGTAAAACCTTTCACCACCAAACAATGGCAGTGTAAGTAAGAATGGGTTTCACAACCATGGTATATATCCAAAATAGCAGCCGTAACTTAAGCCCCGAAGTCTTGCCCAAAATACCCCTGCAAGCCCAAAGTGCCCTACAGGCCTTCTCAACAACAAACTCTACATGAGGCTTCCAAATCAAACCCTTGTCAAGCATAACACCAAGGTATTTGACCTGAGTAGAAAACTGCAATCTTTTACTGAAGAAAGTCTGTTCAGTTAACCCCACCAACTGTCTTCTTCGAGTAAAAAGTACAATAACAGTCTTAGCCGGATTAACAGATAATCCAACCCTATTACACCAATCAGAAACTGTATTGAGAGCAGTCTGAAAAAGCTCAGGTACAGTCCTAGGAAATTTCCACCTCATGAAGAGCATGCTCAGTTGATTTGCCAGATTGATAGGCAAATTGGCTGTGACAAAGGGGGATCCTAACCAAGGCCCCATCCCTAATAAACCTATTCATCAACCTATCCAACGTCTTCAATGAAAAGGACATCAGACTGATTGGACGATAGGACTTAGCCTCGGTATAAGAATTATGCCCAGGTTTAGGTATAAAAGATACCCTCACCTGCCTCTGGGACCATGGAACGTAGTCAAAAGCCACACAGGCCTGAAAGACACTGCAAAGAGGGGAAACCAAGACATCAATGCCCTGTTGCAAGAACACTGGCAAAATGTCATTCGATCCTGCCGACTTGAAGAGCTTGAAAACACTTATAGCCCATCTGATATTAGACTGATTGATCATCCCTTTCACAAGATCCCAATCCTCCCTCTTGGCATGATCGAGGTCAGACTGCACATGCAAGCAGGATGAGCCCTCATTCAAAGTAGACCCAGAAAAGTATATTCAAAATAGTTCCTTTTTAAAGAGTCCTTGCAAGGACTAGTCATACCTGCCATCAGGCAGCCTAAGAGAACCAACTCTGAAAAAATTCCCATTAGACATTATCTTCACAAGTCTGGATACCTCAGGTATATCCTCATTTCTCTGACAATACCGTTTCCAGGAAGATCTTTTAGCCTTTCTAATGGTCTTATTATAACCAGTGAGAGCACTTCTATATGCATCCCAATCACCAGTCCTCTTAGCTTTATTAAAAAGCCTCCTAACATTACGTCTAAAACTGCCCGCATGTCCTAATCACCAGTCCTCTTAGCTTTATTAAAAAGCCTCCTAACATTACGTCTAAAACTGCCCAACCATTCATTCTACCAAAGAACTCGCTTTGATGAGCGAGCAGTCCTGACAGGACAGTTTTGGTGATAGGATAAGATCGATGAGCGAGCAGTCCTGACAGGACAATTTTGATGGTAGGATAAGAGAGCTGTTGAATCTGGTCAACAGTCATCTCTAAATCCACCACCGAGCAAAGGTCAACAGTCTCCTAAATGTATACCAAGCAAAATCTGTTCTGTATACCTCCCAGGTTGAATTTGAGGTCTTCTCTAAAGGAAGCCCAATTAGTCCTCCAGGAGGTTTCTATATGTAACCTGACTAGGTGCCATACATAGGTAATTAAAGCAAATATATCTGTGATCCAAAGAGAAGGCTTACCAGACACGTGCCAATTCTTAATTATGTCAGAAATATTCTGAGTCCCTAACGTTAGGTCTATGATCTCCCTTCTGTTAATAACAACAAAGGTAGGTTCATTACCCCTATTTAAAATGAAAAGGTTAGTACCCATCAGAAACTCCAATAAGTGCTCCCCCCTTCAGTTTGTCTTTGCTCCCCCAGATCACATGATGAGAATTAGCATCAACACCAACCAACAAATTAAAATGATTCATTCAACAAAATTTCACCAAACACCCAAATTCAGATGTTGGTGGAAGTTCGCCTTTATCATAAGGGAAATATGCAGAGGAAGCAATAAATTATCTACTAACACCCCATCATCAAGCTTCACCCAAACAGTGGTAATATCCCTAGAACAGAAATCCTAGACAAGTGAAACACATATGTTATTCCTAACGACCAAGTTCCAAGGCAAAAGAAAACAACTTACCTTCCTTGCAGTGATGCCCCCGTATTTGGCCCTTATAGTGCCACAGCTCTTGAATAAGAGCTAGGTCATTAGCATCCCCCAGGAGCATTCGATCCAAAAGAGCATAGGCAGCTTGGGAGTGTGGAGGTTGATCTGGATCACCCTCAGACCCATGACACTACAGTTGCCTAAGATGGGCAAATATCCATGCCCTCCTCCGTTGACTGGGCGTTGGAAGGTCCAATGGTACCCCAGAAATCCGATCCTTATTGGCAAGCCCGACTAGTTCATGCCCCTTTGCAGGGACAATCACCAAAGCTATCAGTCTCCCAGACTTGGAATTAGGATTTGAGAGTACCTTAAAGGTCCCTTGATCGACCCCAGAAGAAGCCTTAAAATTGGCCACTTTGATGGCCTTAGCCGAAGCAAGATCAACCATCAAAATAAAATGCTATCCCTTTGTGTCCCTGCTACGACCCATAACCCTCCAATTCTCAGTTTTGAATCCCGGATTGAATGCTTGGAGTCAAGCTAAAAGTTGGTTTGCATCCCATGTATGAGTATCTGCAGTGCGATATGCCACCTTCATAGGCTTGGGTAGGTTCTTTGCAGGAATAACCCTTAAGCAAATCCCCTGCCCAAGAGTACACCCATCTAAAAGTTGGGTGAGCCATTGACAGGTGAACTCATTCATACAAGTATAAATGAGTGCACCATTATCCAAGATATAGCCCTTGGGCATTGGTAGAGGCTCCCCAAAGGGATCCATCCACACCACTCAAATTTGTCAGTCACCATCTTGGAGTCCGGATAACCCTCTTGATAATGGCCAACCGAAGAGAGGTCAGTACTTCAGAATATGACCCAGGTTGAGAGCTCTGAGTCCTTTTAGCAGGCCTCACCTCCCCAGAAGAGGGGGTAGAACTGCAGATCTGGTCCTCTTGACAACACCAGGGGTGTCAACAGGAGAATCAGACAAAGAAGCTAGTTGAAAAGTGCTGCCCAGTAGCCGAGAACCACCAGTACCAGCAGCTTCCCTCCTAGCCCTCCTCCGCTTTTGCCTAGCCACTCCAGACAAATGCGCTTTTTGCAGACTAGGTTTACTTCTGGAGTCAATAAGAACCACAGGAGACTGCTTCACCATCCCACCACCCTGGGGCATACCGGCAGCTCCAGCTCCCTCTGTTGAAGTACCAAGACTGCCAACTCTGCAGTGGGGCGGAGAAGCAGTCCCCTCAGAAAAAGTTTTATTAAGATCCATAACTAAAAGACTTACTGGAGAAACACAAGAGAGTCATCACACGGTTATCCTCCAATACTGGTGGAAGGCTAAATATGACAACGTTTTGCCAGGTGCCTTGAAGGAATTGTTAAGAGACACTGCATCTTTTACTACCCCAGTGCCACTCAACTCTCAGCACAATACCTTATACCTTAGTTTGGGTAAGGCTCTCTCTTAGTCTGACCCCTTACCTTCGACCTGTCCAGCATGGGAGACCCAACTAGTAGCAAAGCTATCACTGGCATAGCTCTCAGGGTCCTTGGAGGACACAAGCTCCCTCACCACAACAAGGTGGAGATGCCAACGAGGGAGATCTTTCACCCCAACATTTTCATCCTTGGTTTGTGTTTTTTTTTCTGTTTAAAGACATCTTATTTAATTTGTATTACATTACAAATAATTACAGTATATGTAGTGTATAGTACTATATACAGTATTATTGATATAATTACAATAATCTTTATTTAATTTTTTAAAACATTATGCAATAAATAAAATTTTATTTTTAATGAATAGTTGGTTGATGTGGCAGCTAACACATTGTCTTTCTGAACTGTGTTGAAAAACTGCATCAGCCTTGTCTGCATCACTTTTTTATCTCAGATCTAAAATCTTGGCATAAGGAGCAAATGCGCAGGAAGTTAGGCACCTAACTTTGAGGCTGCATTTAAACATAGGATCACATTCTTCTGTGGGACTGGAGGATGATATGAACAGGCTTTTGGCCTCCATGTGGTCTGTGGAAAGAGCAAAGATAGATAATGAGACTTTTCCAGCAAACCGATTCAGAGACTACATTTAGTAACAAACAACTTCCTTTATTAGAGAGAGAGTTTACATTGGTAACAATAATTTTCCATTAGCGGGAGTCCATGAATAAGCACGAAAGCTCCATGAAAATCGATTTTGTGGTTACAAATAAATTTTCGTGAATAGTCGAATGCGTGAATACAGAATCCGCAAATAACAAGAATAGACTGTACCTCTGTTCTGTCAAGATCTTCATTATATGGCAGAATAAGAATAGATTTCTATGTGGGCAAAATGTGAAGGCTTAACCTTATCATTACATAAACTGTCTTTTGTCTGTTATAGGGACTGATATAACTGCTGTTTTCTTCAACTGTGATTTTTATGGAGGAAGGATGGATGGTAAGTATTGATCTTATAAAGGAACACTGGGGATTAGAAGTAGTGTGTACATTACCACGATTATTGTTATAAACACCAGACATTGTTTTGATTTTTATAAATTCTATTTACAAAGCTTGCTGAGTATCTATGGGATTGTCTCTGTGTGAGGATGGTATTAGATTTGTTATCTTTAGCTATAGTGATTGTACAATGTTTAATGATTCTTTTTAGAAGGGATTTGATTGCTGCTTTTTTATAAACTGGCAGGTTTATAAGAAAGCAGCAATCAGATTCCTTAACAATCAAAAACTCATTAATTAAATTTTTGGTTTTCATTTTGATGAGATTTTTTAATTTATTTCATTATTTTTTATGTAAGTGAAAAGGTATTTATTTAAAAAAATAACATTATGTTAGTTTTAAAGCTTTTTTAGAATTTTCTAAAATTTCATATTTTATAACAATGAATTTCATTTGCATATAAGTTTTGTTTCTAACTGTTTATTCATAACTCAGAATAATGCTGTTATTTTTCTTCTAGAAGTACTGAAATAACTTTATATATTATATTTTGCAATATACAGTGGATTCCGCTTAATTGGGACAGCCGTGTAATTGGGACAAATCTCAAAGAAGTTTGGAAAACTTCCGGTGTCCTTGACGATCTCTCCCTGAAATGGCTCTTCCTTGCATTGGCAGAACCTTCTTCAGACTTCTCTGAAGCCACATATCTAGCAGCAACATCATAAACTGTCGATCTTGGATAGTTAAGCAACATTATAAACTGCAATCTTGGATAGTTAAAGAACTGAATTATTTCGGAAGATGAACGTCAATCTTGGATAGTTAAAGAACTGAATTATTTTGGAGGGTGAACGTCCAGCTGGATAGTTAAAGAACCGAATTATTTCGGAAGGTGAACGTCCAGCGCCTTAAAGAACCGAATTATTTCGGAAGGTGAACGTCCAGCGCGAAGGCCTAAATTATTTTAGCAGGTGAACGTCCAGCGTAAAGGCCTTCGATTATCGCTGCTCTCCGATAGGTGAATGTCCAGTGCGAAGGCCTTTGATTATCACTGCTCTCCGATTATATTTTGCACTTGATGTTATCTGATCAGCCATTTTGAACTTATCCTCAAACACATTGTCTGTCTGGCTTACTAAAACGTCAGCAGCATCATAGCACTGAGATCAAATATGGCGGGAAATTCAATTTGAAATTTATCTGGATTTAGCTGACGCACCCTGTATATATATAAATGCACCAATTTGGCATTTAATTTTTCAGAGAAGTTTTAATTGTATATCATTATTTGATATGATAATTCTGTATTGTATTTTTCTGCACAAATACTTAAATCTAACATGATTTTTTTAAGATGTAATTTTTATGTTAGTTTTTTTTGCAGAAAATTTTAAAATAAATTTATTTCTAAATCTCAACAGAAATATTAATAAAGGAAATTAAAAGATAGAAATCAAAATACATATAGGGAATTTTACTGCAATTGATGGGAATGGAAAGTTCATAGTATACACTCCAAATTTGCAATATTCAAACATAGCAATACAAGTAGTCATTGACTTATGATAGAATTCAGTTTGAAGCCCATAGTCATAAGTCAGAAATCCTCAAAATCTGTGGATTACCCATGACCAATATTTATTATTACACTCCACTTTATTGTAATAAAACTTAACAAATACAAAAATATAATAATAAGATAAAGAATTAGAGTTCCTAACCAATTAAGCTGTCAATATCACAAGAGAATTGAAAGTCACCAGTACAGCATATAAAATCTATCTCACTTTGTTGTAGTAGACAAAAACTCCAAGTAGCATTTTTTGATGAGTCCTGTACTTACCTCATTTATATAATCACATACAATAGGTACAATTTATAGGTAAAATAGTTTGCAAAGTCACGAATTCTAACGTATATCAATAATATTAATTATAACTAAACCTAACAGTTCTAACAATTCTGCAAATTCCAGAGTTCGGCCTGAGCTCAGGTCTTTAATTAAATTTAAATTAAATATAATTAAATTCAAAACAATCTAACAACACTTAACATCTAACTGACGAAACGAAACCGGAACTTACATGTAGAAGTACCGATTAAGTGTTAGATCTAAGAAGAACAAAACGATGTTAGAAACTTATGTTAATAAATTGAATAAATTCTCAAACAAGTTAAATAACAAAAAATATAAAATATATTAGACTCACATTTACAAAAGTGTTAATTAAAGTTTTATTTAAACGAAATAAAGCACAACGAAATAAACAACAAAACTTATTTAATCTAATTCAAATATCCAACAATCAAGTTATTCACAAGAAACAAACCTTAAATACTACTTAATTGTACTACCTCCACCACAAATACAAACTTCAAGCAATTTGTAGATTTTATAAGAATTCGAATATCACTCAACCAATTTCACTTTAGAACCAACACCTCTTGTGTCATTAGTTGCTTCCATTTTTATACTGGTGATTTACAATCCCATGCTTTGCTTATTTGCATAAGTTTGCATAACAATATCAACTTTATTAGCTTATAGAGTAATTCATTCATGTCATTCTCTTTACAATTCATTTATATCTCGAACAAAGCCTCGATACGGGATCATTCTTACATTCTCATATCGGATCAGTGGTAAAATTATTCAGATGAGATGACGTCATTAGCCAGGACAGCTCTTCCAGAGCACGGATCCCAATTCCATAACACATAATTGCTAACTACTACGACGGGGAATGTGGAAGTAAGTCAACTCTTAAACTAAAATATAACACATTAGATAATAATGAAAATAACAATAAATAATAAAAGAGTCTAATAAAATAAAATAGGACAGATCAGAGTTAACCTCCTCACAAGTTTGTGTTATCTTCTTTACAATTTAAACAATAATTATTGATTGATAGAAGACTATTCTTTAACTCTTCTGGATTTCAAATCTGATTAGTGATATTATTTTAGAATAGATGATATCATTTGACAAGTGAGTTTGTCAAGAAGAAAGTTCTCTTCCATAATTTGTAATTTCTAATTTTTTGAGGCAGCAGGAATAAATTTAAGTTAATTTTTAAAATAAATGTAATACCCAAAATAATAATGATAGTAAAAAAAAACAAAATTAATTAGGAAAGGTCTAAATTAAAAATCTTCACAACACAATCACCTAAAGAATAAATTTGATATCCATTATCAGCTAAAAAAAAGAATTATGCATTCCATATTTGATAAATAATCAGAAATATTGAGAATGATTATATTTCAATTTAATGAAACAGATTAAATGATAATCATAGTAGTGGCTGCCATGTTTATTCTTAAACAGAATATTCTACACATTTTTAATCTTATTTGTGTAATGTCCAATAAATTAATATTTTCACATATATTTATATCATATCTGCATATTTTTAATAATTGAATTGAAAAAAATAGGTATTTATTAGGAATAAGTATAGCAGACTTTGTAGGTGTCAAATACGGTACTATCAACATGAAGAGGATGCAATGTGACTGCTTTATATATTTTCAATTTTATTTTGTGCAATATCTGATATTTAAATATATGCCAAAATATTAATTTATGAAGAGTCACATATATTCATGTAAATTTAATAACAGACTCAGTAAGAAAATAATGAAGATTACGATTAGTAAGAAAATATTTATCAAAAAATAAATATGGCTGATTGTAATAGCATGACAAAGATGCACATAACTAATCAGACTATGTTATAAATATTACAAAAAATTTTTCATTTTTAACTGACTCAATGTGTAAATTGATTTCCTATTATAAAATTTTTTATTTCCAAAATTTTTTGAGTTACATCTATTACATGAGTATATATGATAGATTACATTCTGACAGTTTCTTATTTTCAGCAAATTATAGGAATATTTAGAAGAAAATGAGCAATTTGGAAAGAACTAATTGTCTACTTTCCAAATTTGATCTTTATTTTGGAATGATTAAAGATAAAAGATTAAACTACAAGCTATCAAAATAATTTTCTATAATATCTATATCAGCGGTGGCCAATTTTTTTGAAATCAAGTGCGCAACAAAAAATTTTTACAGCGCGGCAGGCGCATGACCTTGTTTTTAGGTGGGTAGCAGCTAGAATAAGTAACAAAAATAACAATTTCACATATATAAAATACATAAACATAAAAAAGTTATCATCTTCTTTAATGAGAAAGTTGATACTGTATGTCTTCACACAATTTTTCAAAATCATGACTGTAATTTGATACTTCTATTCTTAAGCAATCATTCAAATTTTCATTCATAAGATGTGATCTAAACTTATTTTTAATAAATTGCATTGAAGAAAACGTGGCTTCACTTAGATAAGTCGATCCAAGAAAGATATTAGCTTCAGTGCACAATTTTTTAATATCGGATATAATATGAATCAATAAATTTCCAAAATGTCTTGTCCATGTTCATAGCTTTAAAAGCAACATCTATTTTATAATTCTTCTTTATAATTGAAAAAAAGTATCAAAGAGAGAATTGGCACCAGCAAGTAAAGCATTTTTAAATAATTCTCCATTTAATTTCTAATTCTAAATTTTCTATATTTGTTGTATTAAATTTATTTAATTCTGCACTTAAAATAGTAATGTCAACGTTATTCATAGGATTTTGAAAAATAAAAAATAATAAAATCAGTTTCAAATCATCAAATTGACTAAATCTTTCATTAAAATCATTACTTATTTAGCTACAGTGTACAATTTCTTAATATTGGATATTTATATGAATCAACAAATTTCCAAAATGTCTTGTCCATGTTCATAGCTTTCAAAGCGACATCATTTTGTAATTCTTCTTTATAATTGGAAAAAGTATCAAAGAGAGAATCGGCACCAGCAAGTAAAGCATTTTTAAATAATTCTCCATTTAATTTCTAATTCTAAATTTTCTATATTTGTTGTATTAAATTTATTTAATTCTGCACTTAAATTAGTAATGTCAACGTTATTCATAGGATTTTGAAAAATAAAAAATAATAAAATCAGTTTCAAATCATCAAATTGACTAAATCTTTCATTAAAATCATTACTTAATTTAGTTGGATAAGTAACATATATTCAGGAATCTAACTGATTTTCTGGAAATATTTTTGACATTTGAGGAAAATGCTCCAATGATTTCTTTTTAAAATGTGAACTCCAAAGGGTTAATTTACCTTTAAATGCTTTAGCACTTACCATATCTATCAAATTTTTATTTTCACCATGAAGTTCAAGATTTAGCTGATTTAATTTCTGAGAAATGTCAGCTAAAAACACTAAATCACCTAGCCAGTTAGGATTTTCAAGAGTACTATAAATTTTCCCTTTTTCATTCAAGAAACGCTTTTGTTTTAACAATCAAATTAAGAAAACATTCTAATACTTTGCCTTTGCTAAGCTACCTCACATCTGTATAAGTTAAAAACATGACCATTTACTTGATCCTGCTTCAGACATTAAAAGTAGAATTCTTTTGTTCGGTTATAAATAAGTATTTTTATCCAAAAATAGCTTTAATAAATTTGCAAATTATCGGAAACTATTCAACAGATAATACACACAATTCAGTCTTAATATCAATTTACAAGCATAATATATCATTGCATCGTCATTGTAACTACACATTTCAGCAAGAATGCAAATGATGCAAACTGAATCCACACGAGCCTTTTCTTGCACAGCCTCAGAGCGTGCCAACTGCTGTCAGTAGATGAAAGGTTTTTGTGCTAAGTCTGGACATATTAAAAACATTTAGACTACAGTTTTTAGTTATTTATTTATTTTTTATAATTTTTGTAAATTACAATTCTTGTTCAATAGATAGAAATGCTATTTTAGTAGATTTGCAGTAAATTCAAACTAAATAAAAAAGATGGAAATAAAATTATTACTACTTATTTTAAAATTATTTTCATATGATTAAGAAAAGTTAAAAAATGATATTTTTAAATTAATTTTTTGGAAATCTTGCCATAGGTGCAAAACAGACCAACTGCAGGCACACTTGCGCCCACGGGCGCGGGGTTAGCCACCACAGATCTATATGTTGAATATATAAAAAATCAATTAAATAGTTAAAACAACAGAACTTAAAGTTATTATAGGAAACATAAGAACAATGATTATCTGCCATTTTAAAGATGAATCTACAGTGTTGATTAATCTTATTTAAAATTTCATTTTAATAGCTTGACCATCCTACTAAATTTTTAGAAAATTCAATCAAATAATTTAAAATTTAATTAAAGAAAACTTTTTGAATGCCTGTCATTTTCAAATGATTATAGTTAAAACAATAATTTAAAAATGTCAGAGTTAATGGATATATCATTGAGATCATCTTCAAAAATATTTTTAATGGTAGAACATTACTACCAAGTTAAACAAAAATACACTCATTGGTTCAGAGTTATTAATAAGAATAGCTAATCAGACAGCCAGATCTTATAAGTCTTACTATTCTTTGAAAGTAGATTAATAAAAAGTAAGAGAGATGGAATATACTCTACAATAACTAAATCATTTTATATTATTCAAATTAGTTTTAAATTTAATAGATAGCAAATGACTAACTTTGCATTGAATATTTTCAGTTTTTTTAATAAGATACTATTGTGGGGGTCCACGGAGCGACTGTGGCGTCAGGATATTTATAGCCAAAAATGCGGATATGTGGCGCTTTCGTGGATAAGGATGGAGAGGAGAAATATCTCCAGTGATGCAATGACTGACAACGATACGGTTGAAAACAAACCTGGATCTTTATTGAGAGAGAGATTCCTTTACAAATGTTGCTGACCCGAACAGCATATTGGAATACAGCCGGAGGATAAATACCTTTATAATTAATCAATAAAGTCTGTAAAGTTCCAATAGTTGAAATGTTCCTCTTAATCACAAGTTGATTCTTCTTTTGAACAGTTATTTCGTTCTGACTTCCCTTAAGTCGATTTCTTCTTTATTACAGTTTCCAGCTCCTTTCGGTGCACATACACAAACACAACTTTAGTTTTATATGGATCCTTTCTCCCCAAAGCTTTCAGAACACACCTTTCTTTTACGACGCCTTCTTTCCAACTGCCTCGACTCTGACTGTTTTCCTCTCTGACTTGGACTTTCCCTTCTTACCTATTTTTCTTTCTCCTTTTCACGTACTTTGTTTTTACAAAGTTAACCTTTCGTTTACATTATCTCGTTCCTGGCAATACACTAAGTACCGGTACCATAAAAAATTTGCGTTTTACCGTACAGTACTTGTACCATATGGTACCATACAAGCTATTATCCTACCTGTCAAGTCTCACAGTACCGGTACTTGGGATTTTTCTTTAAACTATGATAACATTCACACACATGTTCCATATGCAAATCAACACCTTCAGCAATTAACACTTCCAAAAACCACCGCACTATCATACGGAGGTACCGCGGATGTAGGTCGATTGAGCCACCCCATATGCTCTCAGTACATGCCCCAAATAATAACAAAAGTTTTGTTATTATTTGGGGCAACGTTTGTACTGAAGATGGGCCATAATCTAGCCCGAAAACGTTTTAGATGATTAAAAGTTGATTTGTTTTTAAAGTTATGTTTGAATGTGTTTAAAAATATTTATTACTATATTTTAAATTTTAAATGTTAAAGTTCGATGTTCTAAACTTCAAACATTTTAAAAAAAATCTATGTTATAAAAAAGAATTAGAAGAATAGAAAATCTGCTAAATAAAAAACGTTTGTACTGAAGATGGGCCATAATCTAGCCCGAAAACGTTTTAGATGATTAAAAGTTTTTGCCTTGCCTAAAGAGCTGTTTATTTTGATTTAAATTAAATACAGCAAGAGCTAGTTATATATTAGGTTAAACTTAAGGAGACAAAGCTAATAGGAGACCCAATATTTACCATACTTGATTTTGAGAAGTTATACCCCTCTCTAAATATAGTGCCGACATGCATCAGTCTTTACAGATACCTACTAGAGAATCTCCCAACACCAACCCACAACCCGAAACTCCTTAAGTTTCTTTATAAACTCCGCTAGAGAGTTTACTACATTCTGGTAGCCTGCTAGCTTTGAATTTA
The DNA here is from genome assembly GCA_000484575.1 of Olivierus martensii. Lineage (NCBI taxonomy): Eukaryota > Metazoa > Arthropoda > Arachnida > Scorpiones > Buthidae > Olivierus > Olivierus martensii. The sequence continues at coordinate 23,998 of AYEL01086799.1, forward strand.
ACCATTTTGCCATAGCTTTTTCTATCTTATATGTCGGTGACCTGCACTTCTCCACAATTGGGCGGAACTTCAATGGGTTTTTATGTGTTTTGGCATAGCCAAATAACCTGGGACAGGCTGGGTTATTTATTCTCTTTACTCTCAAGAACTCTGGTAGGTCTTTATTTTTCATTATTTTCTCACATTTTCTTACTAATGCTTCTGTTGGGTCTTTATTCAATAATTCTGCCTCTGTCTGTTGTATGTATTCCTCCATATAGTCGTCATACGCTTGTCTTTTTAGTAGTACTAGCTTCTTAGATTTATCCTCTCTTGTGATTGCTAGGCTGTTGTCTGATAGCCATTTACATGATTGTTTGACTAGGTGCCTTTCTATTTTCACCTGGTGGTTGTGTTCCGCTTTCTTTTTTCTCTTCCTTATCATTTGTTCAACAAAGAAACTACAGTGCAAAGTATTATTCGAGAGGCAACCTTATATGTCCGCTATATGGATGATATTTTAGTCGTTCTACCATATTTATTACTAAGGGTTTCACCTTGTGGCTTTTAGTTGCTAATCCCTTGGAGGGCAACAACTCCTGATTCTTCAGTCTGGAGATGCGACAAAAGGGATATACTATAGATTCAATAATCAATTATGCATCCTAGTAGATAACTGTTACTGGATATTATTTGATTTGAAAAGTGTACTTTACATATTAGAAAATACTTATATGAAATATAGGATCAGTTAGTGACAAATTGATGTTTTTGAAATATATTTGCTGGAATTTGTTTTGACTATCATTAGCTGAATACTTCCTAGCAATTATTGTAGCAATACTTTATATATTATTGCACTATAAGTTTGAATTTATGTTCTTGGATATTTAACCTATAAATCATTTCTAGATAAAATAAAAGAATTACTAGCTAATCATACAGAAGATTTAGAAAATGGCATTGCTTAGTTCATTGTACTCATTATTTAACTTTGTCAAATAATAGGATAAACTAATTTTGTATTGTAAAAAGATGATAGAAAAACAAATTCGTTGCTTTTATGGTTTTTAATTTATAAAAGTTATTTATACTAATTTACTAATTATAAGATAAACAATAATAAAGTATATAATACAAATCTGATTAAAAAAAATACTAAAAATCCATATATTTTCAAAACGTTTATGATTAATACTTCATTTTGAAAGAAAACATTTGGAAAATTTCAGTCAAAAATAAAATTTGAGAACATATGTGATCAGAAAGAATCATTAATAGTAATCAAATGAAAATTATCACTAATACTAATAAGTTTACATGAATATCACCTATTTTAGGTTCTTTTACTTTGAAAGAAATTTGATGTTTTTTCATTAATAGGCTATTAAAAGATTAACGTAGCATTTTGAAATAGAATTATTTTCCAAATGCTAAATTTTAAATGTTAAAAATTTTTTTACATAATTATATTTTATAGGAAGAAGATGATCCATATATAGAATATATTGAAGGAAATGCTTCTCCTGTTGCTTGCTCTAGTCACTCTCATAGTCCTACATTAATTTCCCATTCATCTTTGACATCAGGAGAACTTACTGATATTAGTTCTTTTATTACAACAACAAAATCTTCAAATAGTAGTAACTCATCAAGTTATTTTACATTGCCCTCTCATTCTTCTGTAAGTGTTTATTTCTTGCATTTTATAGTATTTTAATAATAGCAATAAATGTTAATTTTACATTTTATACATTTATTTCAGTTAAATAGAAATATTAGTGGAGATAAAAGTACAATTTCACCCAAAAGTGTCCAGTTTCAGGATTTTTCAACTGATATGGAAACATCACCAAAAAGAAAAATGGCAAGCACTTATATAAATTGTAATGAAGATCAATCCAAACTATCTAGTTCAAGTTTGACAAACTCTTCACGGTAAGGTATAAGATTGGAAAATCAATACATGCATACCTTGTTGTTGTGGCAGTTATGTTTCAGATTACCACTTAAAACAAATCACAGCTTTTTTTATTTACTATTGCATGTAAAAGCCTAAAAACATATTTATACTATTATTCATTAAGTGCACAATAGTGCTAGACCTTAAAAAACTCATCCAGAGAACTATATTTTGAAGCATTTGCTTATCATCTTGAAGGATATACTTCATTTCAGGTCTCACATCCTTAATTTTTCAGGATGGCTCTGGAGTTAATCTATTTATGTTTTTTATATGTTTTGTTTTTTATTAATCTACTTTTGTGTTATTTTGTCTGGAATTAATCTATTTATGTTTATTTTGTGGATTACTTTCATTTTGAATTATAAAATAAAAACATGGAATATAATTGAGAAGAGTTGTATTAATGAAGTGCCATAAAGTAAGGTATGCCTATATTTACAAAATATTTGTAAATAACATAATTCTATTCTTATATTTTAGTTCATATAGTCCAGAAATATCTTATACAGAAGCAATTAACCCAAATGTATCAAGATCTATTTTACCAGGTAATAAATTAATCAGATCTTTCAGTGATAATATTACTTTCAATACATTTTTTTTAAAATATAAATCAGGACTCAGAGTTATGGCTAAATGGAAAGATGGTTATTATTATCCTGGAACAATATGTTCTCAAATTAGTGATTCAAGGTTTGTCTTTTAAATCTAATCCCTTTCTTCTTTTAAAAGCTTTAATAATCAAAGTAATATTTTACAGGTGGACAGTATTATTTGATGATGGAGATAGTAAACCTATCTGGGAAAAAGATTTAATTGCTATATCACTTTTAAAAAAAGGCCAAACTGTATATGCATTATCAGAAGATGGTTGTTATGATCCTGGAATCATTAGGGATTATTATAGAGATGGGAAAGAAATAGGATATATAATTGAAAGGGATTATAATGAATTTGAAAAGTAAAAATATAATTTTATGAAAATTAACCAATATTTGTTATGTATTAAATATAAAATTTTAAAAAGGTTATATTTCATTCTTTTTATAGATATCCTAGATCATCTGTTACTTTATCAAATGAACAAGCTGCTTCTCTTTTAAAATCAAATTCTGAAATAATCGAATCACCTAGTGGAATAAATTTAGATAATATAATAGAAGGCAAACGTAGGCATTCATCCAGATCAAATAGTTCACGTGAAAAAAAACAGAAGTCTCCCAGAAATTTAAATTATAAGTATAGGAATTTGATAGAGAAAAAAAGTTGCAGTGATGAAATAAATAGTATTGGGAAAAATCTAAAGCCAAGTAATATAAAACAAAGCACAAGATCAAGAAGTTCAGATAATAAAAATGATATAATATCAGATTTTAAACAAGAAACCCCACAAAAAAAGAAGACATTTGACTGTAAAAGAATATTGTCATGGAAATCTTCTGCAAATGAAGGATCTGATGAAAATGTAAAAGCAACACAAAAACCTAGTTTTCCATTGAATAATCAGAGTAGTAAGTTAAAAATTTTTAATTAATAATTGTGAACATTATTAAAACATTACAAATTCAGTATCAAATAAATTGATTAAAGTACCACAATAACAACACTGAAAGGTGAATATAACATAAATAAAAATTTACTAGGCCTTAAATATTGTATTATTGCAATGTTTTATTTTAAAGACAGAAGAAATAATTGAGCTCTCAAAAAATATAACCAGTTTCTTAATGTTCATGAATGTCTGAATTTTTGTAAAGCTATACTATACAAAACTTTAGAATTAATATATTTGCATGCAAATTACAAAAATTTTTAAAATTTTTTTAAATTAAGAAATTAATTTTATAATATAAACATATCATACAAAATCAGCACAAATGAGCATTTTATAAACATTTCTTACTATTAACTTACAAATTTTATTAACTAGAAACGTTTTCGGCTCATATTAGCCCTCATCAGCTAATTTTATAACTTAAATTAAAAGCATATTCTCAATTATCTGGAATCAGAAATTGCCTTAGACTGTAGAAATGATTGGTTAAAAAATAAATGCGTACATATATTTTTTATCTACAGACTTTGAAATCAGCATAAAGTTTAGAATTTTTATTTAAACATTTATGTAAATATATCAATATAATAATAATTGAAGTTAAAAAACTCACCCTGTATAAATCAATTGCGAAAACGGAACTGATAAGTAGCTATATGAAAAAGTACTTATGACAACGAAGTATCGATACCTGTGCGCGACGCCATCTTGAAAGGGACAATGTCTTGCCAACACTTTCAAGATTTAAAATTATACGAATTCGTGTTATAGAAGAGCGAGCGAACACTTCAAGATGTAAAATTACACGAATTCACGTTATAGAAGAGCGATTTCGTTATATGAATTCGTGTTATAGAAGAGCACGTTATAGGGGTGTTTACTGATTCATCTTGAAGATGTTGCGCAAGAATTATATTCAATCTCCTTGGCAGGAATACTTTCAAGATGATGTAATTATACATCTTAATGCAAATATATATTAGGTATATTACAGTATATATAATATATAAATCCATAAATTGCATAACTTATGGATTTCAGCATAAAATTATAACCCACATCATCGTAAAAACAATTCCCGGCGTACTTTTGGCTTTCAAAACAAGGTGTAAAACCATAGCAGGTTTTCGTCATTACGATGATGGTCACATGACGTTGTACTTCTCGTTCAATATGGCAGCGATGCATGGTTCGTTTACCAATTCTGAGGTAAACTTTTTGAAATATCTTCTAATCAGTACCGCTTTCGTCCATGGTTCTATTATAATTTTTGACCAGTTTGATGAGATCTTTCGTCCATGGTTCTATTATAATTTTTGACCAGTTTGATGAGATCTCAATTCGTGAAAAGCAGAATCCAGCCATTTACCCTTTACGATGATAACTTTCGTGTGAGTTTTAATTAAACAAAAGCAACAATTTTATGGTAATGTCAAAGTTCAGTGAAATATGCACTTTATAAATCAAAAGTTTATTATTTTATTTTAAATTTATAAATTGTTACTAGCATATTATATATACACTATGTTTGAGTAGGTATGTAGTTGTGTGTGTGTGAGTGTGTATTATAACCATATCTGTTGATCTACAAGAGTAAATAAACTAGAAATACAGACCTGTATTTTCTGATCAACATTAGACCTATTATTATAAAGTATTCGGGTATTATACTAGTATGCTTAATCATACATATACAATATTTAGTAAATATTTTAAAAATAATGAAATAATGAAAAATGTAAATAGTAGAAATATTTCCATAAAAAATAGTGAGCTGAGCTGCAAATATTCGAAAACAGTAAATAACTTTAATCGGCGCCTTCATCTACAACCAGTTGCTAAGGTAAAGCGCATGCGCATTAACTATCTTACGCTATCTGGATGATAGCTAACTAATGTCTGGTGAAACACTCTATACTTAATCTTTAGATCAGGGGTGCACAGACTTGTTAAGACCAAGGGCCGCATGGATTCACCGTAACTTATAGGAGGGCCATCAAAAAAAACCACAAAAGTTATATCATATTTATTAATTGCATGTTACAAAGAAACGTAATCAAAATTAAATAAAGATTTTTTAATATGATTCATGGTATTGCATTGATTTAACAATATTTTTTCGTGTTGGATTCAATTTTTGTAGTAGCCAAACACAAAATTAATTCTAAATTTTCATTAGTTAAGCGGCAGTGCTATCTTGTGGGAGAGTACAGTTTTTTAAAATTACTCATTTACATAAACAAATGCAGTAAAAATTAAAATAAATGTTTATTATTACAAATATGATTATTATTTTTTCATTATTGTTTAAAAACATTATAAAACCACTGTAAACATAATTTCACTTCAGAAAAATATTATTTGAAAATGCATTGTTCAAAATTGCAAATAATATTTCGTTGATTGTGTGACTTGTTAAATTAAAATGTGAGGAAGTTAACTTTGACCTGTCCTATTTTCTTTTATTATGCACTCTATTATTTATCGTTATTTTCCTATATGCTAACGTATTATTTTTTGTTTAAAATGTAACTTCTTTTCTATATGCTAACATATTATATTTTAGTTTAAAAGTTAACTTACTTCCACCTTCTCCGTCGTAGTTGGCAATCACGTGAATACGTGATCGGAACCCTTACCCGGAAGAGCTATCCCGGTTAATGATGTCTTATCTACATAGATAGGAACCTGTATCCGGAAGGGCTATCCCGGTTAATAATGTCTTATCTACATAATAAGGAACCGTATCCGGAGGAGCTATCCCGGTTAATGATGTCATCTTATCTACATAAAGAACTGTCCTCTGGAAGAGCTATCCCGGGTAATGACGTCATCATCTAATCTAAGTAATATTACCACTGATCCGATATGAGAATGTAAGAATGAAGATCGGAAACTGATATGTGAAAATAAGAATGATCCGAATTGGTGTTTTGCTCGATATATAAATTAATTGTAAAGATGATGACATGAATGAATTACTCTTAATAACTTTAACTTGTTACATAAGAGTATGTAAAAAGCAACATGGGACTGTATCACTCGAGTACGACGCAATCGACAAGTTTTTCTGAGGTGTTTGATAACAAGAGGTGTGTCGTGACGTAAAATTGGTGAAAGTGACATTTGAGTTCTTATAAAGATCGACGATTGTTTGAAGTTTCGGAAGTGGAGGTAGTAGAATTTTTTTCGATTGTATCGGAACTGGAGGTAGTAGAATTTAGTAGTATTTAAGGTTTATTTCTTGTGACTAATTGGATTTTTGGATATTTGAATTGAGTTAAACAAGTTTTGTTGGATACTTGTTCGTTGCTTTATTATAGTTCCAATAAAGCATTTGCTAACACTTTTGTAAGTGTTTTGAATTTAATAAATTTATAGTTTTATTATTATTTAACTTGTTTGAGAATTTATTCCAATTAGTATTTAAGTTTCTAACACTTTTTGTCCGTCTAGTTCTAACACTCGTTTGTTACTCGTAGTTGTACGTTCTCGTTTCCGGTTTTGTTTTGCCAGTTAACGTGAAGTGTTGTTAGAATGTTTTATATTTAAGTTAGAGTTTAGTTAAAGACCTGAGCTCAGGCCGGACTCTGGTTGCAGAGTCGCTAGAACAAAACCTGAGCTCAGGCCGAACTCTGGATTGCAGAGTCATTAGAACCATTAGGTTTAGTTGTAATTAATAGTATTGAAATTCGTTAGAATTAGCCCGTCAGGTTTAGTTGTATAATAATATTGATATTCGTTAAAATTCGTGACTTTTCTGAGCTCAGGCCGAACTCTGGATTGCAGAGTCGCTAGAACCGTTAGGTTAATTATAATTAGAGTTATTGATATTCGTTCTAAACTGCGACTTTAAAAAAATAACACATGGTGAGGCGGGCCGCCAACAAATCAAAGGAGGGCAATGGTTGTGCATCCCTGCTTTAGATTTTTGAACAGATTAAAGTTATTCTACCGATAACTATTCTGCAGATTAAATCGAAAGTTATGCAACCGGCCCTTAAGGTATTAATATTTTTTCTTTAAATTTACTATCGTAAATTATAAAATATATTTATAAATTAATTATACATTTAATTTGTAGGCAACATTATACTATTCTATAATCTTCTCATATAAAAAATATTATTTAATTCTTTATATAAAAAGAATTACATTCCTAAGAAAGGAAAATAATTTAATTTTAAATATTGTATTCACATTTCACAGTAGAATTCTAATGGATGAGAACAAAACACAAATTTCAATAATTGGTATAGGAAAATCATATACTGTCTATGTTTTCAGTTGTTTGTTTGTTTTTTTAAATCGAGTAATTTCCTAAACGGTAAAAGCTACAACCGCCAATCTTGATATTATTTTTTTCTGCTTTTTTAATTTAATTAATTAACCTACTCAATAATTTTTAGACTAATTAATTATTGTTAAAAAATTACGAATAATCCAAAAATTCCACAGAATTTAACAATTTAATTCATAGATAGCGCTATGAGTCAAAAACCTTCAGCCTGGAAGATTTGTTTTCTCTAATAGCACCTAGCGTCATCTATTGACTAAGGCAGCCATTCTCGTGGTCCTTGTACCGCGCGGTAGTTATCTTGGGGCGGAGCGTAACAAGATACCTTAAAGCACATGAAAAGTGGTATTCTCATAGTCCTACCATGATGACGTTGAACGGTTGGATTGTGATGTCAGTGTTGTAAATCTACCTCAGCTACATAGCTGCTGCAAACTAAAACAAAAATGGATGCTTTCGATTTATTTTTGCTGTTTGAAACCGAAAACAAAGTATTTCAGCGAGAAAGAGTATTTCGTGACATATTCGTGGAAGAGTTTGCGTTGAAAGATGCAATGGAGTTCTGAAATCAAGATGGAGGTGCCTTCATTCTTCTGGTGGCATTCTGCAGTATGCTCCAGGAAAAGTATATAGAATTATAGTATAGTTGCCTGTGTAATTCTACATAATTTATGTATCAAAGAAAATATACCATCCATTATAGATGATCTTATTTTTGGTAAAAGTTATTCTTTTTCACGAATATAATTTTTATTTATCAATAATGGGTAATATAATTTTATAGTAAATAATGCAGTATTCTTTTATTATACTTTTCACACTACTATTAATCTTTTAACAGATGACTTGTACCAAGATGATTTATTGCAGGAATTAACAACAACAAGGGAAGCAAATATATTCAAATAAGAACTAATAAATTTGTGTAATTAAATACAATCAAATGGGAAACTAGTGAAATAACTAGTACCACTTTTTATTAAAAAGTCAATAAAATTACTTATATAGTATGATATATTGTATGTTAATATTATGTAATAGTTCTCAATTTAATTAAAAGTTACAAATAAAAGTTTTTTGTTGAATTTCATTTTTAAATTTTTAAAAATGGAAAAAATATAATAATACTGATTACAAAACTAAACTATAATTTTAATAATTTAACACTTAGACACTGATAAAATATAGCAATTATGATGTTAATTATTATACTTTTTTCTTTAATTTGTAATTTTCTCTCCTCTATTTCTAACTGCCTCTTTTTTAATGATAACATTTCTTCTTGAAATGTTTTCTGTAATTTGATTTTTTCTTCTAATGAAGAGGCAATCCGTTCTAAGAGAGAAATAGTTGACTTTTGTTTTTCTACTATATCTCCCAATCTTTCAGTATACTGAGTTTTCGAATACGAGTCCCCTCTCTTCTTCTTCTGTTTCTAGGTAAGTCTAAATTAAATTAAAGAAAAATTATTTAATTTGATTAGTTAAATAATGTAGTAATTATTACGTTATTTAACTATTTAGAACTACTAAATTTTAATAATTATTTTTATTTCTTTATACAGATTCATTGTTCTCATTGTGGAAAAATATTCTGTAATAACTGTTGTTCAAAGATTGTACATGGAGGACCAAGAAGCCGTCCATTTAATGTTTGTTCTGTATGTTATACTCTCTTGGACCAAGACTCAGCACCTTATTTTAGCAGTGAAGCATTAGCTTCATATAATCAATAATGTTATCAATTTTCACAGTTTAGATCTTTATATACATAAAAGTATACTAGTGTATATAGCATATAAATTTTATAATTTTAGGACAATCAAAGATATATTAAAATATGTACAGAAATTATTATACCAAATATATTCAAGTGCCATCCAGCAAAAAATATTTTTAATCTAAAGAAAAATAAGAGTTATGTATATATATTGAAAAAAATATTATTTATAACTAAATTTCTATTTTAATTGTTGTTTGTATTTGAGTTTACATTGTTATATTTATTTGCTGGAAAAAGTTTCTCAGTACATTCCTTTTTAAATTATTAATTTTGGTTTTGTTGTGTTTGGATTTTAAACATTGTTTATAGCCAACTGTCATTATAATGCAATAAGTCTTCCAATTATTCTAAATATCTTGTCATTTTGAAATTTAAAGCAATAATGGATGAGCTGACAATAATAAGAAAATTCTAATCAGGATTCACACATTTTTTATATATAGCTAATTGTTATTTAGTTCATTTATTCGATATTTTTCTTGTTGATTGATTTATGATAGATTGCCAAACAGAATTTATTATTGAAAGAGCTTTTTTGAAGATTGTTTAAATAATAATGTTTTTCAAAATCAATATTGTTTATGAAAATTAAATTATATAATTAAAATGTGCCAATAAAATGTTGATTTATAAAAATAAGTTGTATATTGAATTCATTTATAAATACGTTTAATGTAAATTTTAGTAACGTGTAAATATTAAATTTACATTAAACTTCCAATTCCCCCTCTATTAATCTAATAAATTGAATATCTACTAATGCAAAAAAGTTTGTTGAATTGTAAAATTTGCAACAACAGTGTATATACAAGTATAGTAATTGGTATGCCAACTTGCAAGTGGTATATTATTTAATATATTTTATAATAAAATTTAATTAAAATAATAAATATAGTACTTGCTTAATAATGCAGAATATGATAAAACAATAAAAACGAGTATACTTATAGTATATAACTGGATTTATTATATATATAGAATTTAGGTTTTAACAATACTAATTAATAATTTAGGAAAGGTTTGGTATTTTTTAGGTCTAGAAAATTCGATTCTTATATCGATAGGTAAGAATTGAAATAGTCATTCAGGCATCGAATATCGATCAATATTTTTTAAAAATAGATTGTAAGAATTAATATATATGAAATTTTAATATTTAAAGTACGAAAAAAAATATTCACCTTCATTTAAATATTTATAATTCCGAGAAGAACGATTTTTATATAGTTTTGTCATCGAAAAAAATATATATAAAAATTAAATACAGTTATATTTATTCAGGTTGACTGAATTATTCTTTACAATTTAGAGAGTTGAAGTATTAATAAAAAGTTAACTCTGTTTTTTCCTCCCACTTATTATTAGAAATTTAGGCAAATTAAATTTTTTTTTTGTTTTGACATCATAAATTTATAGGTGGATGTATTCCAGACGTCGAGCTTTTCTTTTTCGTTGCAAAACAGGATTTATTAAATTATGCAATCTTTAAGACAATTGTTTAAGAGAGAGAGAATTTTTCGTGAACATTTTTAAATTAGTATAGTAAATTTTTCTCTCGCGATATATAAAGGAAACTTTTTCTAAGAAACATCAACGATTTTTCGTTCTTATGAAAATAACATCAACAGATGTCGCCTTGCAGTTGACAGGTATACGTCTACCTGTTCAGGTGTGTCTTTACTGTGAGACGCAGTTGTGACTCAGTCATCTTATAAAATAAAAAGAAATGCAAAATGATGGGTAAGCCCGTTAAGATTAAATTTTTTAAAATCGAAAATATTCTTTACTTTTTCATAGTGAACGAAAACATTAATTTTGTTACACTTACGGTATACAATTGTCAATGTTACTAGCATATACAGTTATTATAAGATTTTAATTTATATTAAGTACTAGTGGAAAAATTTAATACTCTTCAATTTTAAATATAAATTAAGCAATCAAAACGAAAAAAAACGGTTAAAATGATACAATTTAACATTTTTGTCACTGTATATTCAAATTTGAAAAATCAAACTTATAAGTGCTTCTCCCTGGCGGCGGAAACGGAAATCGAAAAAAACGGTTAAAATGATACAATTTAACATTTTTGTCACTATATTCAAATTTGAAAAATCAAACTTATAAGTGCTTCTCCCTGGCGGCGGAAACGGAAATTAATACAAATAATGGCGACCTACAGTGGAAACAGGTAGAAGTCAAAAGAGATGGTAGCTTTTGTTATGTCTGCGGCATGAATAGCGTACGGCCGCCGTTATTAAACGAGGGATAATTCCGAAAAGAAGCTTGTAATTATGATACTAAATGAATATTTGATTAATATGGATTTCCACCTGTCAGGTATGATTCAACAGGTATGTCAACCAGGTACACTCGTGCCCGTGTAAATATTTTGATATTTGTATTAGAGCATTTCGGCTATATTAGCATTCAGGAATTGGATCGCTATTCTTTCAGGTGTATTCCCGGAAACGTGACCTTGAATATTAGTTATTTTTATACGAATTTTTTTTTTTCGTAACATATTAAGTAAAGTATGAACCACAAAATTTTATAGATTTATTACGAAATACTGCACATTCCAGACTATATATTGTATAATTCACGTGTTTAATTTCTAAATTAAAAAAGTAGATAGAATGGCTAGAAATTAAATTAAGTAATCCCTCATAACAGAATATTCTTGATACATTATATAACTCATAATATATTTAACACGCAGAATATTTAATTGGAATAAATGTTTTTGCTATCAAATAAAATGAAGAAAACTTGTCAGCCTGTAGTCAATACAGTGATGACTATGAAAATATCTTTAATATAAATAAAATAATTTTTTTCATTGCAAAATTTTGATACATGTGCTTAAATATCATACGGGTCATGGTCACATGTTAATGAATTTTTAATTATTATTTTATAAATTGCATTACAAGCTTGTAATAAAAAAATATACATGATTACAATGAATACAAATTTCATATTTATGAAGATATAAAGATCTACAATATCTTAACAAACAATATATAGCTGTAGTTCAGTCTGTAGTTGTTATTCTTTACTTGTTAAAATATAAATAATAATAACAGAAACAAATAATGTAAACTAATTATTGGTAGAAGTAAAAATTTTGATATTATTATTATATAAAAATTATACTTTTTATAAAATTGATCAAGTAAACGATACTCAGGTTGCTCTGTTGATTAAAATTCATTAAATATTAATAAAAAGTGCTCTGAAAAGCTGTTTGATCAAGTAAATGATACACAGGTTGCTCTGTTGATTAAAATTCATTAAATATTAATAAAAAGTGCTCTGAAAAGCTGTCAACAAGAAAAAAATTGATAAAATTCAGATGATCCAGATAATTATCAGCATTTAATTATTTTTGGATGCATAATTCATGTACAATATATATATATATAGGCCTATTACTTTTTTGAAATAATCATTATAATGAATTGCATGGCTAACGGTGGAAAAAAATTTATTAGAAGTTATGCGATGATTTCAACTATTTTTTTTAACCTAAAATAGTAAAACAGGCATCCAGAATTCCTTATTAATATTCAAACTATATGTGTTTTAACGTATTTAACAGTGAGGGAAATTTTCATTCAGTTATATAGGACATTGACGTCTAGGTCCATCCTAGAAAGTCATTCAACCGTTCGATACGCGGTGACAGCTCTCCAGTTGTGGTTCCATACAACTTCTTTCGTTTCAGTCTAATGTGTACACGTTATCACGATTTGTGTAACTAATCAGTGTCTTATTAATGATTCATTAAGTTCATTCGACAGCTAAGAAGAAAACTAGTTTCTTTCTCGTCGCATGCAAATTAACATAAGTCCAAAAAAATCTATTGAGCACTTATACTATACAAAATAGAATAATAGATAGCCAAATCTAATAGAGAAAGCAGTGGAATGTATCACGAAATTGCCGAACCTTTACTTGTTATCCGATACTCTTACCATTAAGTTACAATGCAAGTTTCTATAATTTTTATATGTGGGTCGATATTTAATAAGCTTATTGTTTTGACATATTTATATCTTATTTTTAAGTATATGCGAGACGAAAGCAATTATGAAGAGATCAAAACAATAGATATGGCTTGAGCATGAAGTCTTCCTTTAGTAAAAAATACAGGTCTACAAAACATAAGCTTAAATACTCTCTCAAGAACGTATTAAGAACTAATATTCTATTTTAAACTATGTTAGTATGCTTAATTTATTGAAAATATTATCTGTTTCTTCCATAAAAATGCAGTCAGTTTGATTGAAAAAATTAAATTTGAGTACTGTACTTATTTCTTGAAATTATCACTATCATGTACGTGTAGACCTATATTACGTACAAATACCGTATTAAATCATGATAAAGCCTTTAACGATAATTAAAAATAATAATTATAAAAATTATAGTCATTCTGCACAAAAACACTTTCAAATGAATATCTTTTACGTATAAATAGTTTCAAAGATGTAAAAATTAACCACGTAGAAACTAAATTTCTGCGTGGTTAAATTGCGGTATAGATTAGATCAAATAAAAAAAATGATGGTTTAAAAGATCTTGAATGCTCTGAACTGTATTGTTGTTGAAATATTCTGTAGAAGATCTGGCAGATAACAGAAGGAAAAGTATATGTTTATTATTGCTGTAAAATGCAATCTGCTCAAAAATATCTTATACAAGCCAAGTACAGTACTGAGAAATTTGGATATTTGTTACAATTTAGAAGTGGCTATTTAGTTGAAGTTGCTATTTTATTCCAAATAACACCTTCTAAATTGTAGCAGACATTCTAATTTTTCTATACTTGGTTTATTTTTTACATATTTGCTTTGATTAGATATCATTATTATTATTATTTTTTGATGAAAATCTTTTTTTTTTTTTCTGAATAAAATTATATAACGGCAACATGTTATTTAATTCGTTTCTTGCATTTTTAGTCCGATTATGCCAAAAATTTTATGAATCTTAAATAACACAGTATGCAAAAAGTATCAATATTTTAAATTTGGTGAAATCAGTTGAGTTGAGCAGTGTTTAAGTGAGAACCTATAGAAGTATTCACTTTGAAAAGATCCCTATTCCTCTATATTTCGGGGCTATTGGACTTAAAACTTTCAAATCTTAAGTAAGATAAATATCACGTAGTATATTGCAAATTTGGTCGAAATAAGATGAATGATGTAATCTGTAGAAGAATTTAATTTATATAGAGAAAATTTCTCTCCTACTTTCCTTCATTTCATCCTAATTAGACTGAAATTTTCATGAAACTTTAAATAAACTAAGAATATCTTTAATTAAAATTTGATCGAAAACGAAAGAATGTGATTACAGCGATATTTATTTTGATCCTATTTTGTTATAAAATTTTTAGAGGATCTTAAATAATCTATGATACACACGTATTACAAATTTCATTGAAATCGGTTGAACGATGCGACCTTATAAAGGTGTGTGAACAAGAAGCAGAACATCAATTTTTTATACCTTTTATTTTTCTCTTTTCAAACTGTTCTAGTTTTTTATTAATTGGATTTGAAGCTTGAAATTTGGCATTCCATGCCTTATTGAATACTTAATCGAATAAAGTTTAAATGAAAAATTAATAATATTTAACTGGAATGAAAATTCAATTAATTAAAATTCAGTTTAGTTAGGCATGACATAATTCTTTGTATCTAATCCAGGACGTTCGGGGAGGGAGATCCACTTTTTTAAAATTTCATTATATACATCAAGGATAGTCAACTTTTATTCAGATATTTAAGCAAAAAATAACATTATTTATTGCAAAAAATAACATAGCAAAAAATATATAAATATAACATTTGAAAAAACAGCAACTTAAAATAATGCTACCTTAACTTTCATCTATGACTGGATCCAGATTTTTGGATAATCATTGGCAATGACTGCTCAGTTAGCTTTCTTTTGTTTTTGATCGATATATAGAGTTGACATTTCTCTGAATAAATGACGATCTGTTTGTTTTATTTTTAATTAGATCATGAAATTAAATGTAGCTACTGAAAGTTACATTAACTTTTTTCACATGTAATCGCTTTGTCTTGTTAAATATTTGTACTTTCTTTAACTTTATCCCTAAACTTGCACTTTTTTATTATTCATTTTCCAGTTTAAATTCAATTTAAAACTCTAATTTTTACAATCGGTGTAATGAACTAAAACAAAAATCTTATTGCGCATGTGCAACACGTGAACCTGAGATCTGTTCAAGTACAGTACTATGTTGCTACTCAACTACTACACGTTCAAAGAGCCGATCAACTTAAACAAATAAAATATTGATAAACACTGGAATGAAGAAAATTCGAAATCCACGACATTTTAAAGCCCCGGACAGCTATTTAAATCCAGGACAGTCCGGTCTAATCCCGGACGTATAGCAAGCCTAAGCATGGTTATCATTCTAATAATAGATAATCAAGAACTGCAGTGATTCTAAGGCAAGACAGTAAGCAACTGTTTTGTCTTAGAATCACTGCAGTTCTTCTAGATTAGTTACTGTATATCTAAAATCCGTTCAAATGACAATAATGTCGTTTACGAGCAAGAAATAATTTTAAGAGATATTGGCGTTTTATATTTCATATGGCTGCCATTTTATAATGAGAGCAGGTATAATTTCAAATTAATAATTATAGATAATATGCTAGATAATAATAAATGAAAAATTTATTGTCTAATGCCCCTTAAAAATTTGAATGCTCTGCGATTTTTGGTTCTTGAGATATACTGTGGACAGACGAACAGACGGATAGAATGAATACATATAAATAATCAGTTTTACATAAAAAGATGCTTAAAAATATATACAGATCAAGATAAATTAAATTTTTAGTACTTATAAAACAAAGTTTTATCAATAAGGAACCAAATCTGACTGATTATTCTTTTATGTTAATTTTAATTAATAATAATTAAACTTCTTTAATTGCAATTTATTATCTTACATGATCTCTATAATCACATTTTATTAATGTTTTTTTTTTTTTTTTTTTTTTTTTTTTTTTTTTTTTTTTTTTTTTTTTTTTTTTTTTTTTTTTTTTTTTTTATCAATTATCTAATATAATTGATAGTTTCTATATAATTTAAATATTGCAGTTTGATTTTTTTATTATTCTGAAACTACTATTTAGTATTTTTCTAAGACATTTAATTTACATTTATTTTAATTATATTTTAATCAAATAAAATATTACATTATAAATCATTCTAAACAAAAACAATTTGTTTTATTATTTCTATATATTTTCTTGTATATATATATATAAACACACACACTTTAATTAGCATTTTATAATAGGATAAAAGTTAGGAAAAATTATCTCATAAAATAAATGAAATGTTTAATTTATAAAACAAGCAATGGATCCATTTCTGTTTTATAATTTGTTTTATTTTTCTTTCTAGACGGTAGAAGATGTGAACAAGAAACAATTACATTTTTCTGAAAACAAATGGAAAAACTGAAAGAACTATTCTGTCAGCACCTACAATGGAAGTAGAATTGGAAAGACGTTCCAAAACAGAGTATTACAAAAAAGAAATAGTCTCTAACAAAGAAAAACTTCAAAATAAAATGACTGTTTTGCAAAAAGAAAAAGAGGTTAGAGTTCTCATACAAACTTATTAAAACCTGTATTGATATATAATTAACGAGTTAGCGTGAAGGTTATTAAAAAAGCAACCCATTGTTAAGTAATCACTTCCCTGTTAAAGAATTATTCTTGAGTATAATTTGTTCTATGAATAGTATTGACCTTGATAGAAAAATTAGTTTTAAATCATCATATTTTATTTATATTAAGCAAGTTAGTGCTTTTAATTATTATTATTATTATTTAAAATTACGTAAGCTAGACGTAAACTAACAGTTTTATATATTGGAATTTAAAAAAAAATAATAATAATTATAATGATTTATTAAAAAGATAAAAATAACCTGGGATACAATATGCAATAAAATTGAATTACAATTTTTATGTACATGCAGCAGGTAATACAATAGAAAGATTTAAAAAATTATTTTTTATTACCCAATTCATTCAATTTTCATTTGATATATTTAAAAAAAGAACATGTACCTTGTTTTTATAAGATTAAACATCGACCAAAAAAAATTACAAAATTTTTAGAGATTTGGGATCGATTTTCACAAGATAAAAAAACTAAGCAGAAAAGAAATACTGTGTAGAATAAATTGACCAATCGTCTCGGATTAGCCGGGACAGTCCCGGTTTTTGAGTCTTTGTCCCGGATTGTCCCGTTTTTTACTTATAAGTAAATAGTTAATATTAAAAAATTTAAAAAAAGATTAACTAGATTTAATTTAAAAAAATTATCTTCTGACGAATTCTCCTTCCCAACTTTTACTACACACAGAATATGGTCACCCTAACAGCGGGGACTGTTAGTTTTGGGGCCCTGGACTAACATTGTTTGGAGGCCTATCTAATTAACCCAAATTAACCCAACGGTGAGAGCTACGCAGGAGCTATGCTAAGCCAACACGCTTTAGAGGAGCTAGACTTGCATTCCCATTCCGATATTGCCACGTTATTTGCATAATTGACAAATGACAGAGGATATTTTGATTTTACCGACTACCGACAGAGCCGATAGAAGACAGACCCGTATTTACTATCTACTGTCATTTAAAACATTGATACTTGATATTTTATTTAAATCCAATAGTGTTGCAAACCAACCATTTAAACTTTATCTAAGCACGAAAAACTTTTGTATAATTTATTTTTATTTTTGACCGCGAAGGAGCTCTGGGCTTCAGCCCATAAAGATCATGCCTAAATCTGCCCCTGCATCCTAATATAATCAATGTGGATGAATCAGTCTGAAGAAAAAAGTAATAGTAAAATATATTGTTTGTTTCTTTATCTCTTCCTGCTTTCTTTTGCAAATTTTTTAATAATTTACTTTTTTCATTGTTAAAAAATTTTTTTTTGATTTTGTCTAACCTCACACCCTATACCCTCTACGCCCTCAATATCTAGGATTGAAGTTCAGAAAATTTGATCACTTTTAGTAAAACTAGAAATTCGAGTGTAAATTTTAAAATGCGATATACAGGAACTCAATTGTTCCTTTTTAAATCCTATACAAGAAATAAACTGCAGTACTTAATTCGAATTTTACTATTAAACATTGAAAAAACACAACATACCAATAATTTACAAAGAAACTGAAATATATATCTACTAAAATTCAATAAATCGTGATGACTTATCAAAAAGAAATAAAATTTTTAAGTTATTTTTATTCGAGTTTTTTCAAAATTAAATCTGTTCATAACTTTAATAATACAACTCCATGACAATCTTTTTAGTGGAATCCGAATTTGTCAAGCAAGCAGACAAAAATGATGAAAAAATTTTTTGTTGGAATTGTGCCTAAAAATTATATTATTTTCTACATTACTCAATTTTAAAAATTGCAGTTTTATTTCAAATCATATTGTTATATAATTGACAAAAGCACTTCAGAAATTTAGATATTTTTATCATTTTTTCCCCTCTAAATATTCCTTCATGTTCAGTCAGTCGACGAATATTGAAATTAAATTTTATTAAAATCTTAAAACTAGAACGAGTAATTCTTTCTAAATTAAAGATTGCATCGTATTCAGACAGAATTAAAAAAAAAATAAAAATTATCTTTAAGAGGAATATTATTTCAGGAAAATTTTGTATTTGTCATCTTTTTTGTGGTAATACCTTATTGAACATTCATTTATAATACATCGGACTCTCGTACCAGTCTCGTACAACGCGGGAGATATGTTCCGCGTTATAGGAAATCGCATTAATTGAGACATGCATTAGCAGACGATTTTATGCAAATATAAACAAGTCTCTGAGTTCCAGCACTGATCGCTTACTGCTAACGAGATGTGCGTTAGTTTCGAATTATGATTTTATCGTATGCAGAGTGTTAATTAAACTGTTTTAAAGAAAGTTTCTTTTAATAAAAGAAAAAACAAATAGAATACAGGTAACTAAATTAAAATATATATATATTATATACAAGTAGACTTCATAAAACACGAACTCCGAAAATGCGGATTCGTATAATCCGACGGAAAAGTTGTTAAAGTAGTCATGGAAACAAAATAAACATCGTTTGGTTTTTATTACAATCGACGAATATTATAAATAACGTTTAAAAAAATTTTCTTACGCGTTATACGGAACTGTTATAGCGTTATATGAATACTAATCGCAATTTTTTCGTCGCATTATAGGGGAGCGCATTATACGGGAGTTTATTGTATTTAAAACGAGCAATTTTTTTTGGAAAGACATAAAAACTAAAGAAAATCATAGGTTAATTTTAAATTCTTTTTTTTTTTATATTATTATCTCCACCTTATTAAAAAATTTTAATAAAAATTTATCTACATTTAATTATCATTTTAACAGCACTCCAGTTTTAAATCCATTGATCTTTATATGTTGATATACGTTGAATAAGAGATTAAATGTAGGATGGCCGCGGTGGAATCTGCTGTTCTTCACCCTAGAGGATGTAAATTCAATTCTCGGGTTCCACTTCCGAAATATATTTCAGGAGAGATCTGGGCTCAGGTCGTTGAACCTTATCTACCTGGCGGCTGGCCTCACCAAGAAGTATGAGCGACCCATGATGAGCATTGGAATGCCTCGCCGCTTAGTATCCACCTGTGGAAAGCGGTGTTAAAAAACAGATTAAATGATGAATATAACAAAACCCTGCCAAATTTTTACTAATTAATTCAAAGGTTATTAGTGAGAGATACACGATAGACAATATGATAATCTTAGGTTAGATTAGATTTAAATTATGCCGCTCGAATCTCACAAGAAATATGTTTGGCAGAGACACCAGTTCCCACATGAACTATCCAATATCTGTAAAATCGATAGGAACGTTAAAAGATGGGATTCAACGGCCCAGGCCCGCACTTTTGTAAAGATGTGGAGGCATGGATCCGAAATTAAATTCGATTATCTAGATGGCAACTAATAGCTACCAACCTGGTTGGAATCCGCTTTAACATGCGGACTCCAACCAGGTTGGCGGCTAATAATTCAATAATAGTGGCGGTAGATCTGTAATATCAAGTCTATTCTCCTCGATCTCGGAAAGAAGTTATGTCAGGAATCGACAGAAGTAATGGAATAAGTATCATAAAAGCTCAGAACTAAGGAAAATTAGCAGTTTATAGTTTAAAGAGAGAAGTTCGGGAAAAAGAAAGGACCAAGATATGGCAGAAAATGACCTGATGAACCTAAAACTCTTCAAAACTGATGTCTATGCAAGAACAGCAAGATCTCTCAAAGTATGTTGAACCCCTTTTTTGGATTAGCTCTATCGATACCTCTGTTTTACGGTAGAAATCACTATAAAAACTTCGAAAGGAACATAAATAAAACGATAATTATTATTAAGCATAGATTATTTTATTGCTTAATATTGTTATCATCATCGTATTGCCTTCCTAAAATAACGATTTTTTAGAAAAATGTCCGTTTAACCATCGCCAAGACATCTATTATTTTTTCGTGAGGAGACGTCAATCACTAATATTTACAGAGCCGGATTTGCATTTTTGGGGGCCCTAGGACGAGCAAGGCTTTGAGGCCCCTAATTTCTAGAATAAAAAGAAGATTACTCTCGAAAAAATCAAGGCAACTTTTGCTAAACAAAGGGAAAATCAAGTCAAATGGAAGAAAGAAAATCTATTAGAAAAATACAAGGTAATTTTTTTACTAAAAAAAAAAGAGAGAGAATATAAAAAAGAATGATTATAATTTGTTTCCAGTTATTTTTTTTATCATGATGTGACTTACAAATATACATATACTGTATTTCTGTTCGCAGAACGGAACGATATATCAAGATATTTCGGAGTTGCATATGATGATTAAGCAGTCTTCCAAGGAAAGGTTGTTATTAGAAAGACATTTAGCCAGAGCTACAGAAGTAAATAAACCATTATTACATATAAATATATATTTTTATCTTAAAAAAACTTGTTTATTCGTCATGTTCAAATAATCTGCAACATTTTTAAAAATATTAAAAAAAAATCTTTATTTACTATTTACGCAATTGTATACACGATAATAATAATAATAATAATTCGAAAAAATTATTCAAATTTAAATCGTGATAACGATTTAAAAAATTTTAAAGGTTATAAAATAATCGAAAAGTACAATGATTTATAACAACCGCGTATGATTTGTTATTCTGTTTTTGATTGGTTCATTTGAACGGGGCAATGCTACTCCATCTAGTGAACGATTAAAGAGACTTTGGCTTCGGCTGGTCAACCTAGAGTAGGTATAGATGTGCAGACGATATCGGGTTATATCAATTTAAGAGGTGAATTATTATACGATTTTTTATATATTATTTAAGATTAATTAATAATTATAGGCTCTGAAAATGGTTAAGCTAATGAAAGTCGAATATTTTACGAATGGGACCCGTATTTCCGGCTTTCTGCGTTGACTTTATGCCATGTAGTGAAGCTAAGCCTAAGGGGCATGAGCTTGAATTCTATATTATTAAAGAAATATCTCTTTTATAAGTATTTATCCTAATATTTATAATAGTTTATCTCATAAAGTACAATTATTGTATATAAAACTATTAATTAATAACCATTACATAGGCCTATATGGATTGTATGATTAATAAATTACATAATTATTTCTTTTATATTAATACTTATTTAGAACATGAATTATTATTAATAAGAATAAAATAATTAATTAAATCAGACTTTTATCAGTTTATAAAAATTGAAAGTTATATTGGTGTACAATATAAAATTGTTATTATTTATTTTAAGAAGTTATTTTATTTTTAGTTGTCAAAAAAAGTTTTTGTTAATTTATATGCATCATAAAGATTTTTGTTGTCATTAAAAATTCTTTTAAATGGAAAAAAAAAATTATTAAGATTTTTGTTATGAAATTTTTAAAGATAAAATTTAAAAATATTGTTATATTAAATTTAATTAAATTTAAGTTACAGTGGTATAAAAGCTAAATATAATTGAGAATATTTTATCCATAGATAAAATATTCTCAATTATATTTGTATTTTTACTGTATTTTATTTTACATTATAATGTAAAATAAAATACAGTATACATAAATTTGAAAAAAAATATTATTAATTTTTAAAATTCTTACCTTGTTGAAGTAATAAGACTATAGCTTTGTAAATATATCCCTTTTAACTTGTTCTGCTTTAAAATATATTTGACTGGTTATTAATCAGTTTTATGTCACAAGCATATAGACACAGACAAATTATAGAACTATACATCATATTTTAAATGCTGGACTAATAAAAATTTATTTAAGTGTTTAAATTATTTTATCTTCAAAAAAACAATTTTTAAATGTTATTAAAATTGAATTATTTAATTTTATTAAAATACAGAATTAATGCATTTATGGAACAAGCCAAAAAAAAAAAAAATTCATAAATTTTGTTTACCAGACATAAAGTCCCCCCTTAATGGCGACTGTTGTCTTGGTTATCTTATATGAAAAAAAATATATGTAAATATGCATATTTAAGTTTTAGCTAATTTTTACCAATATTTTTGGATCTGATCAATATGATAAATAGTTATTCAGTCATAGAAAATCAATCTTGTAGTAAAGAATCACAATTAAGAGGTGGAGAGACTTTTACTTGTTATTTTGTTTATTTTTTCGATTTTCTTTGGTCCTGGAGTTTGGCTTTCTGCCAGAATAACGTCGGACTATATTTTCTCATGTTTTGAATTTTTTTCTTTTATAAATCGAATAGCGTCTCTTCTTCTAGTATAGATTAATGACATAAGTTTGTCCAATTTAGGTGACATAAACTATGCATGTATGATTAATGTACGATCGTTCAAATATCTATTCAATAAAACAAATTAGTAAGTAAAAACTGTTTTTTTTTTTATGTAATTTGCACTTGCAATCTGCAAATGAATATCTATATATAACTTTATGTATATAATTGAATTATAATTTTAAATAAATAATCGCTCTGATTAATTAATAAATGACAAGTTTGTTTTGGACGTTTGTGAATAATTTATGTTTATTGATACATAAAAAGAATATGGGTTGGCCAAAATGATGGTTCAGAACATTTGAATTTGTTTCGGTTGTTTTCTGCCTTTCTCACTGACTATTGGTAGAGTAAATATCGATTTTTCGTTCTCGAATGACGTGACTGTTATGACTCGTTGGTAGTTTCGTCACAGATAGACGTTTGTTCCTCCCTTCTCTCTCACTTTATATACCTCACGCCGTTGCTTAGATACCATTGAATGGAAACATACAGCAGTTATACGAAAGGTCTTCCCAAGTCTGACCATAACAACAGGATATGCTGTAAAAAGTTTCAAAAATATTTATGTTCTTGATTAAGTGACATTTCAGTAGTGAGTGCGTATATAGATATATTTGTAAAACGTAAGTTTTTCTTTTAAAGTAATTTTTTTTTATATATTATAATATTCATTGATTGTTTCGTAAATATATAATTTTAAACGCGTTCTACATATTTTAATGACAAATTTGATATTACAAAGATTTAAAATAGAATATTTAATTATATTCTAAAGAATTTTCTTTTATGGTAATGGGAATGCTTTAAAGTATATTAGGTAGTTATTTTTATATGCTGTATCTATAAAAAAAAGGATAATTTTTTTCTAGTTCCTTTTGGATAGCAAAAACTTTTTCTAACTGAATTAAATATAGTTTTAATATTATGAACATATTAAAATTACATTAAATATTACTTTTGCTACTCTGACTTTTCGCATGACGATATCGACAATGAATAATTAATATAGTCTATTAACATTTTTGAATGAACATGGTTAAATTTTGTTTGAATAATTTAAACATTTATAGTGTATAAAAAAATAAAATATATAAGTTTATGCAATAATACTTCATTGATAAACTTTATTTAATAAATTTCTGAAGTAAGGAAATGTTGTTAAAAGAGATCGGATAACACCGATTTGCGATTTTTGTATATCCTGCAAATTTGAAGTGGCAATTTAATTAATTAACTCAAAAATGCATTAAGTGTTGCAAACATTGAATAATTCTGTAAAATAATTGGTTTTCGTTTTAAAGCATTCAGGAATTTCTTGTAAGTTAACGAAGAACCAATGCTGTACAAACATAGACGATAAAGTATTTTTATTCTTATTAGAAACAATAATTGATAATATATTGATAAAAGCAGCGATTTTTTTCATATTTTTAACAGAAGAAAGCTATGAAAACGGCATTAATTTTTAAATTAATTTAGCATTAAAAAAAAAATACTTTTTTTCAGACTAGCATTTCCCAATCAGAAAGTATCAATTTTGTGGAAAGAAAGCTATGAAAACGGCATTAATTTTTAAATTAATTTAGCATAAAAAAAAAAAAAAAAATACTTTTTTTCAGACTAGCATTTCCCAATCAGAAAGTATCAATTTTGTGGATCGTAATCCGCATTTCTCGATCGCCATAAAATTTCAGGTTTGAAATAAAAAACAGATACAGTATAAGCATTTGAAAATAATTTTGTTAATAATTGTCACGAAGAAAAAATAAACAGAATGATAGATTAAAGGACGTATAGGGACCATTAACAATTGTCTCCTGTTGAACTCACCATATTATTTTCTTTTTGAATTTCAAAAATTTATATAATTAATAAAATATTTTTTATCCATTCTCGTTTATATATATATATATATATAAATAAATGTGTGTTATCAGCAGTGCCTATCAGAGAGGGGGCAAGAAGGGCAATTGCCCCGGGCCTCACGATTTAAGGGGCCTTAATTTTCAAATACACCACTGTATATTTGTCAATTTGGTCATTTAAATATAAATAAATGTAAGTGTGAAATAAATAAATGTCATAATTGAATAAATATTAAATATCTATGTTTTTATTTTCTTGTCCATAGTTTTATTTTAAATTTTGAAGGGCCTCAAAAATATTAGTTGTACCAAGCCTTGCATTTTCTCTGAAAGACACTGATTATCAGTATCAATCAATAATATTACAATACTGTAATTAGTATAATACGGTAAATCGCCATTTAAGAACTTACCATCAATGTATAGGAACTTTTAGATTCGTTTCTGAATAAACATGCTATATATCATAAAATGTTCACATAGTATTAAACATATCAGTAATTATCTGTTTTCCAGTTTGTATATATATTTTAATAAACTGCATCAAACTATCACAAAGTTAATTATATATCATATTTATCATACATGGCGATCGTATGAGAAAATATTTGTTAATTCCGGTACGTTAACTTTTTTATAAGCATATTGTATGAAAAATTATTTTTCATTTCTAAAAATAGCAGATAGAAAGTAACGTTTATGTAAATGGGTCACGGGTTATAGGTCACAGTAATTTCATGGTCTTCTGTTACTCTAAAAGGAGTCGTTCATTATTAAAAAAAAAAAAAATGTTGTGAAATACTATTTTAAAATAAGATGACTATACAAGAAATAAATTGCATAGCTGAGATTTTATGATCTTTCACATAGGCTGATCATAAAATTTGTTTTATAAACATACAAGAAATAAATTGTATAGCTGAGATTTTATGATCTTTCACATAGGCTGATCATAAAATTTGTTTTATAAACATAATTTTATCTGTTAAATAATTAAGATTTAAAAATGCGTATAAATATTTAATTTTCAAATATTATATTGTATAATAATTTATACAGTATAGTATCTCATCATTATATTAAAAATTTTATAGTCTTAGAGGTGATTTTTCAGGAACAAAAAAATTTCACCTTTTATTTAAAATTTTATAACAAAATAAAATTTGCTAATAACTATTTGTGAAAAATACAAAATTATTCTCTTAATATTAATCAACACTTTATAATATTAACAGAAGAAATTGATATTAATTAAATATCTAAATTTCAAAAATTTGTAAATAAGTTTTTATAAATAAATTTAATTTTTGTTTTAATTTTTTTAATGCAGCTCTAAATCTATACCATAATTAATAATTTAGTTTCAAAATTAAAGATGTAAAGTTATATTAGTAGATATTCCTGTATGTATTTTGATTGAAAGTTATAAATATTAAATTTCATCAAAATCAGTCAAGCAGTGTACATATAAACTATGGACATAATGCAGATCTAGGAAAAATTTATAGAAGACTATTTCTTATATTTTATTATTGAACTGGTGCTAATTAATGACAATTTTTACATAGATGTTATTTATTTATGCTGTATTTATATTGTATACATGAAAAGAAAGAGAATAAAAATATGTACTGTATTTTATTAATTATATAAATTTGAAATAAAAAATAACAATAATAAAATATTATTAAACTTATATTAATATTGACAATTGTTCCTACTATCCCTTTTGAATCTGCCTCTTTTGTGGAATGAATGCACATAGATATTGAACAGTATTTGCAAATGAATTATAAGATATAGCATAGATCAGAGGTTCCCAAAGTGCGACCCGCAGGCCAAATGCGGCCCTCAAACCCTAGAAATGCGGCCTGCGATTTCAAATCATCCGCCATCTTGAATTCAAGAGAATTTTCATTTTTACAAAAAAATAAATAAATTTCATCATATTATAATTAAAAATTGTTCAATTAAAAAAATACATGTATAAGTACTTCCAAATATCTATTTACAGAAGATTTATTAAATTTATTAAATAGAGAATAATAATTTTTCATAAAGTGTAATTTTACAAAAAGTTAAAACTTCGACTAGATAAAATAAAAATGCACAAATTATTATTATTATTATTATAGTTATTATCATAATAATTTCTAAATCTCTGAAAATCATGAATATGAATCAAAAAAATTAAGCAATTAACAAAGTAACAAAAAAATTTCTTCTTGATTTTCCTTGTTAATAAAAATAAATATAACAGATGTTGTCCATTTTTTCTTTCTTAAATACTACTCATAATTGTTTTTACGTTATTAAGAAGAATACTCTATCTTTGTGTAAACTTTATGAGTAGGAATTATTCAAAGTAATTAATTACAATCTGTCGTAGATAAAACATGAAAAATATAATCTCGGAATGATAGACAAGCTTATTCGTGGAAGAAACCATTTAACCAAATGTTCAAGATAGCCGAAAATACTCAAAATGCAAAAACAGATAGGTCTATAGAGTAAGCGATAACACAAATAAGTTATCTCATACAAAATACCTGTATATTGTAACATATAACAAACTTACGATTGCTAATTTTTGAAATTCAATTATGATTTGCAATTTTTATTTTAAATTTAATTGAAGAAATTCAATAAAAAGAAATTATTTCTAGACCAAAAATAGATTCCAATTAAGATAAGACAGAAGATTTATAAGATGCGTTACAAAAATAAAGTTTTAGCATCATACTGCGAATCATTTAATTATAGAAGATTTGACTATTCAATTTCCTTCTATATTTTCGTATTTTTATTTTAGTTTTCTCTAATTAGAAGACAGCAATATTTTAATTATTGTATTTCTGATAGTTAGAAATGATATGAAATACAGTGTTTATTATTAATATAACGAAAAATTTCATTAATCACTAAATCAGATAAGTTTATTAAGTATTCTAAATTATGTTATTACGTTTATTTATAGACAATAAAAGAAATAATTTCCAATTATTATACAAAATAAGTAAATCTGTAAAAAAATTAATCGCCTACTTTTCAAACATTTTCGCTACTTTGGATTTATTAAAAAATGCGCGATTAAAATACATTTTACAATCTGAACTATGACTCGAGATTTAAAATCTTATATTTCAATCTCGGGTTTTTATTTGATTGTTCAATCAAAGTCCATATCATTTCATTAAAGAAAACTTGAAAAATTTGAATGTCCGCCATTTTTAAATAGATAAAGCTTTAGAATTAAATGTTGTCATTTCGAGGTCATCTTTAATGGCAGAATATGTCTACTGAATCCCATGAAAATCCACTAATTAATTGAAAAGATATTAGTGAGAGAAACACAGACAACAGACAATAGCGATCTCATTAGCTTTACTTTCGTTCAAAAAATAGGATAGAAAAGTACATGCACTAATTAAAATCCTTTAGAAATCTTTAGTGTATATTTGTAAAATTGCAATTATTTCTTCACTATATAAAAATTTTAGTGAAAATGCTTCCTATTATTTTTTATGCACAATGGCCTGAGGTAATAATCGTATTTATTTTTAGTGAAATATTTGTCATGAGCTTTTATTTCAAAAAAAATATTGTTTCTAAAACAAAAGTAAGTGATCTTCAGAGTCATACATTCGCTTCTATATTTTTTAATTATTAAAGAAATAATCACAAAATAATTATCCTAGAAAACTATAGTGAAAAAATTATATATAAGCAAGCTGCACGAAATCATGAATTAAGATACTATAATAATTTTTCATTTCTTATCTATAAAAAGTTCCTAAACATTCATATTAAAATTTAATGTAAGAAAATACCGTACAGGTATTTTCCTTTATAAAAGATAGACACTCAGCTTGAAAATATGAATATACTGGAATTATAAAGTAAATAAAGTTTATTTAAATTTTCAAAGCAATATTATGAATTTTTAATCATTTATTAACAGCCAATATAAATGTAAATTAATATTTTATTTTTCTTTTAATAAATTAAGTTGGTATTAATTTTTGCTTTCTACACATATATAAAATTTATGCATTATTCACGTTACGTATTTATAACATGAATAATGAATTTCCACATATTTAAAATTTTAATTATATTTTTTATAAAATGTGTTTTGAAATAAAAATTTAAAAAATATGTTATACTGTATTTACGAATTTTACTTTGGAAAGCAAAGTTTTTCTTTCAAGTTCCAAAACCCTACAGGACTATTTTTTCATTTTGTAATCGCATAATTCATATTTTTTATTTATTTTTCCTTTCATTTCTTAAATTCTTTTGGTTTTCTTATTTGAAAATGTCAAAACACACCCACATACAAATATATATACAGTATATGATGCGGGTTTTAATGTTAAATGAAAACACGTGATAAAATCAAGACAATTCATTTTAATGAGAATAAAAATTATAATAAACTTTATATGACAAGCATTTAGTAATAAATTAATGCTGAAGTTTTAATAGAAAATATTTAATATCATTATGAAATTACTATAGGCCTACACATATATAAAGTTTTTTTTATTTTCGTTGTAAAAAATGCATTTACTTTTTATTTTTTAATTGATAAAAGTGCTTTATTGATTGCTTCGAAAAACAATTCACTTATGATTTTTAATTCTAATGTAAATATTTTTAGAATGTTATTTCAAAAACTAATTAATGATAGCATTGAATATATTCTAAGATACGCATAAAATATATATATTTATATCAATGCAAACTGAAAAGTAGGTTAATGTAGACCACATTTTAAATTGTGAAATTATATGAAAAAATTCTCGTTTAATCAATATTATTTTATAATTATTACTATACTATAACTTATAAACATAGTGCATAGTATAGCAAATATTACTATATTATAGCTTTCTACGTAATAATAAATATACTGTATGCAGCAAAATATAAATACTGTATTCTATTATCGTCTATATAATAGTAAATATGCTACATACAGAATATTATTTGATTATTAAATTATTGAAGTTATTTATTGACTAATAATAATTTATTTAACTATAGTTTTCAACTTATATAATATATATATGAGTATATTAAATCTCTAAAAGTTTATATTATTATAATTAGTTACAGTAAGAATACAACAGAAGAATGAATATATCGAATACATTTATTTATTTACTACGGAAACGAATGCATTAAACCAGTGGTTTCCAAACTTTTTGTGTCTGCGCCCTCCTTTTTTTCATAAAAAATTGATACGCCCCACATTTTCATAACCGTCTAATTTTATAAATACTTTCTGCTTACAATTTAATACTAAAAAACATTTAACATATTTTGTATAAATAAAGTTCTTATATATAAAAAATACTTATTTATTGAAATGGTATAATAATTATTAACACAATTAAACAAATCACATAAAAAACACGAAAAATAGAATACATATTTATACCCTTTTCAACGAAAGTTGACCTGCCTTATATGGTAGAAAAATAGAATACATGTTTATACCCTTTTCAACGAAAGTTGACCTGCCTTATATGGTAAAGAGCTTATGAATTGCAAAGGTCAATTCATCGAATAGAATAACCGGTTTTTGTTTCGTTCATCCAATAGCAGTTTACTCTTTATCATCACTAATAATTTGAAATGTTTGTTATCTCTTAAAAATTGCTAAATACATTTCATGGTTATGTTATTAAATATTAAATTAAATCTCTAATCGCTTAAAATTAAATAAATGCAACAAATGACGACATCGTCTTTTAGTTTTTAGCAGTAATGGCGGATAATAAAGTTGTTTGTAAGCGAGGAGAAGCATTGTTCAGTCGAGATAGAAATGCTATTTTAAATGTATGCGAGTAAGTACTTTAAAAGGCAGAAATCTTGAAAAATGACATCTTCAACGAAACTTCACTCGATATTGTTATTTCTGTATCGCAATGATTCTGCTTTTCACGGAATCCGAGAATTTTGCACAATATTTTTAGTTATATTACTAATAGAAAATCGGTATACAAATCAATCGCGAAAACGGAACAGATAAGTAGCTATATGAAAAAGTACTTATATCAAAACGAAGTTTCGATATCTGTGCGCGACGTCATCTTGAAAGGGACAGTGTCTTGTGCGACACTTTCAAGATGGCAAAATGACATTTTCAACGAAACTTCACTCGATATTGTTATTTCTGTATCGGCAAGATTCTGCTTTTCACTGAATCCGAGATTTTTGCATAATATTTTTTTTATATTACTAGTAGAAAATCGGTATATAAATCAATCGCGAAAACGGAACCGATAAGTAGCTACAGTATATGAAAAAGTACTTATATCACAACGAAGTTTTGATATCTGTGCGCGACGTCATCTTGAAAGGGACAGTGTCTTGTGCGACACTTTCAAGATGTAAAATTACACGAATTCGTGTTTAGAAGAACGATTTCGTCATATGAATTCGTGTTATAGGAGAGCACGTTATACGGGAGTTTACTGTTATACATCTTGAAGATAAATTATATTCAAACTCCTTGAAAAGAACACTTTCAAGATGATGTAATATATCTTGATGCAAATATATATTATATAATAATTTATATATAATATACTATATCCATAAATTACATTAGCAACTTATCGATTTCAGCATAAAATCATAACCCACATAATCGTAAGAATAATTCCCACTTTTAAAACAAGGTGTAAAACCATAGCAAGTTTTCGTCATCACGATGGACAAGGTGTAAAAACTTTCGTTATTACGATGGTCACGTGACGTTTTACTTCTTGTTCAATATGGCAGCGGTACATGGTTCGTTTACCAATTCTGAGATAAATTTTTATAAAAACTTTATCAGTTTTCGTTATTACGATGGTCACGTGACGTTTTACTTCTTGTTCAACATGGTTCGTTTACCAATTCTGAGATAAATTTTTTGAAATATCTTTTAATCGGTGCCGCTTTCGTCAATGATTCTATTATAATTTTTGACCAATTTGATGAGATCTATCGAATGGCAATTCCGTGAAAAGCGGAATCCAGTGTCTGTATCGACAATTAAAAGAATTGTAATGGAAGGAAGCAAAACAGTAGACGATGACCTGGAAATGGAAAACACTCCAGTTAAATTGTCAACACTTAGAAAGAAAAGGCATTTTAGTATTTATAAAGTAAAGATTAAAATATTTTAATCTAATTACTATGTTTTTAAATCAAACATCAAATCGAAAATGATAAATTCTCTAATGCGATTCGTTTTACATCGTATCGCTTATCGTTAATCCTCACTGAAAAGACTCTTCGATCATCGAATTTGGCCTTGAAAGTTCTTTCGTTGAAAAGGGTATAATATAACATAATATTTACTGCGATGAGTGGGCTTGTTTTTCAGCACAAATTCCTCAATACAGTAAAATGTTTCTGGATGCATCAGTATGTGTATACCGTATTTATAACCCTTTTGATAATTCATTTTTTTCGACACAAATTTGAATTTATTTTTTGCTTGTTTGTCTCAAAAATGATGTTTTTGTTAATTCTTATGGGCCTCCCTTGCCTTAGACTCGCGCCCCACAGTTTGGAAGACACTGCATTAAACAATTTTTCAGTGTTGTCAGCTATAAGAAATTAAAACTAATATTTCTTCATGGTTCATATTTAATTTATCATTAAACTGATAATCCTGACAAACTATATGGAGCTATAGAGATTTTTTTGTTACATGTATCCTTGGAACAGTTAGCGAAGTCATGATATATAAAACATTCTGTGATTCTGGCTTCGAGTACAGCTAATGATTTAGTTTTCTTTTATTAATGAATACAAAAAAAGTTGTTGCTACTGATAGATAAAGCAAGAACAAATATTCCTTTACTAAATTTCTAAATGGTTTTATTAATCAAGTCATCCAGATAATTTTCCTTTTCTATTATGATATATAGTCTATATACTTAGATATAATTATGTTATGTTAAAATTTTTGTAGGCAAATTAATCCTATATATATATATATATATATGTACACTGTAATTAATTCTATACATATGGTATATAGGATTAATTTGAAGTTTTTTAACTATGCACTTGACTATTCAAAGCGGACTCATTAATGATAGTATATAATCTATATATTATACACCAATTGTTCTTTATAAATTAATCTTGATAAACTTATCAGTTATTTTGAATATAAAAAAACAAAATATTTTTTATATTCTATAAATTCTAAGATTTATTATTCAAAATTAAAATTTAATAAGTAAATAATTAGATGGTTACGCTCACTGAAAAAGTGGATAGTAATGATAATCTTGTGTGTATTCCTTTTAAAACAGTGAAAAATGAATTATTCAAGTATGGATTATTTTAAGGTAGTTTCATATATTTAATAGCTTTTTAAATCATTTTTATGAACTTTTAAATATGAAGATATAATAATCATTTATAAAGCCATAATTTTCCTCAAAGCTATCAACTCACTTAACGTCTTTATTGATTAAGATATTCAACTATGAGCTAATATTGGCATAATCGAGTATCTTGATAGGATAATTTATCCTTGCTTTACTATTATATCTTAAAAAAACACGATATGAAAACATATTTTAACTTCTAGAGAAAAATACGAGATGTAGATCATAAATAATATATTATTTTAATTAAAAATTTAAAAATATTCTAATCTTTTATCTTATCTGCAGAAGTGAAAACCTGCATTATTTTCCAATGGAAGATTTTATTTATAATTCGTGAAAAAATTTATATCAAATTCAATATTGTAATTATTAAATAGACTTATCCTAATTCTGAATAGGTATAATTTCTAACTTGTAAGCATAGATAATAGTTAATAATTTTCTTCAATAAATTTAATTTTTTAATATATTTGATCTCATTTAAGATATAAATAGATTAAAACTCACAATTTTATTAACTTTAAACATTTTCAAATTTATTAAAGGATCATATTATTTCAATTGATTTTATTAAAATAAACTTTTATAATAAATAATTACGAAGATTAAAAATTGTTTTTAATTTAATTTATTTTTTAATTAATTAAAATAGCTTAGGAATTACATCTATATTGGGATCAATATTCGAGATAAACTTCAATATTAAATAACAAGTTATATTGGATTTAGATACTTAAGCAGTAAAGAATAATAATTTTAAGAATCATAATATTTTAAAGCATATGATAAATATTCATACATTAAATTTGAGAGATTATAAGGATAAATTTATGACATTAATTTGACGTTATCAATTATAAATTTATAGATTCTAAAACTTTCTATAATTTGACACTTTATTTGATAAGAGTTATTAAGTTAATGACACAGGATATTTATTGACTAGAATTGATTAGCAGAATCTGTTTCTCAATAATTCTCATAGGAAGTATCGAATTAAATTGATAATAACGTCTCCATATAAACAACAAAATAGCTATTTACAAGATGCCTGAGTTCCTGCTAAATTGATATTGTAATCTGTTTAGTTCGGGTTAGATTATCACATATTTAGTGATAATCTAATCCGCTCTTTTGTCATTTTTATAGTGCTGGAAATATTTTCTTCTTATCACTCTTGTTTTATACTGCTTTCTAATCAAAGATTATTAAGTGAAAATGCTATTCCTCTTACAGCAAAAATCTGATAATTATGAATCAAAATAATGATTCATAATTGAATAGTGTTTGTGGGCATTCTTAAGAATTAATCAAGTTTTAATCTTTAAGAGAAATTAAACAGTCTTTTTTTCAATATTTAATACATTTATCATTATTATTGCAATGTTCTACAAATCGATTGGCAATCCAGAAATTTTTCACTTTTATATCTTCTAATGCAGAGATGCGCAAATTTTTTTTTATCATGGCTTACATTTAAATGTTAATTTGATGTGCTTCATATGTTGAATGACTTATTGTATAAAAATGCTTTTTCATCTGTAAGAACTAGAAATGATTTTGGTCCCCAGTTAAGATTTTTTAAACAGATTCCAATCTGACCGGCCGATCTTTATTCTTATTATTACTGAAGAAGAAAGAAAGACGAAAAGAAGAAAAGAAGAAAGAGAGAGAGAGAGTGAACGGAAAATAGAGATAAAGAGTTTTGAGACAACACGTTCCTAGACTGGCAAAATAAAATTATTACAGATAACAGTGCCATGTAATAATTATAAACCCTCATAATAATGTAGATTAATTTTATAAATCCAATCTAGAATGTAGCATTACACATATTATTCATCTTGACCTCTCAGTACTTTTTTTAAGTGGAAAGAGATCGCATCTTTCCTGACCAAATTCTTGATAAATAATAAAAAAAGATTCAATGGCTGATGAGAATGCTAGAACAGAGCACTTAAATTGCTCAGTCGCTTAACATATATTTATTTAAAAAAAGATATTAAATAATAAAGTTTGGAATATTTCTAATTCCCGAAACTTTTGCGACCTCTAAAATATTTTTTTTTTAACTCCATATGAGGTAGTGTCAGTGGATTAAGTCCTGCCGAATTACCGCATATTGAATAGCGTCCACTCTTTGCGCCCGCATTTGACATTTAAGCGTAGAGCGACCCCATATGCAGTCTTATTCACCATATATGAAAGTGCTTATACACGCGTGCCGCGTGCATGCGCGATGCTTATATACCGCATATGGTCCCTTACCAGCTTGGAAGATTGGGTTTAAATCCGGGACTGAAACCTTCAGTTTTCAGAAGGATCTGAGCTCAGCCCGTTGAATCCTATTCTTCACCCTTCCAGTTAACCTCAACATGGGTGTTGGTCAGCCTATGGTGGGTACTAAAAGTGGTTGCCGCTAGGTATAGAGTATCCCATAGTGTGATATCCAGCTTAACTAACACAACCAACCAATCAACCATGTAGGGTTCTGTTTTCGTCTGAATTTTGCTTTATTCTAAAGGAATATGCACAAAATTATAATTGCAGACACCAACTTCGTACTATAGCAGGGGTGGCGAACCTTTTTCTGCTGGCGTGCCAAAAATTTAAAAAGTTATATTTCTTAATATACTAACGTGCCAGATAATTTGTTATAGGAATATATATATATACTGAATGGACCTCAAAATTAATGTTTTCGGCAGACATTATGCCTAAATTTGAATGAATTAAATGTTAAATTACAATGTATCAATAAGACTATCATTGGCATATTTGATCTAATTCAGGCATTTGAAACAAAATTTCAAATATTATATCGAGTAATCGCTTCCAAAAGCTTCAAATATTTTCCAAATTTGAAAAAATTATTCACAGGTTTGAACTTTCATGAAAAACCGGATGGAGCTAAACTGACTACAGAATTTTCAAAAGTTATTAACTGTATAATCAGTGAGTTTCAATCAAGATTCACTCACAAGTCAATTTAGATAATTTGCAGAAACTACAAAATTTATCGTGTATCTTGATAAATTCAGGCTATCTGCACCTATTGTAACAACATTTGACTGGTTAAAGTTGGACGAACTTGAAATGCAATTAACAGATTTTCAGTCGAGTTACATAAGGAAGCAAAAATGATTAAGTCAACTAACACCACAACGGCATATGCACAATTGCAAGTAGAATAAAAGTGACTAAGAGTTATATGGTCACAACGCAAATTTTTTGCGCAGCGAAAATTTGAAAAATATAAAATTCTAGATTAACGTTCTATGTATGTATATATAAATATAAATATGTGCCACGTGCCAGCAAAATTGTTCTGCGTGCCATTCCTGGCACGCGTGCCGTAGGTTCGCCACCGCTGTACTATAGCAGCTATTTTTTCAATCCCATTATTGGATGCTGAACTCTTGGCTTCAATCCCATTATTGTGCTGTACTCTTAAAATGGCCACCGCCAGGTATAGAGAATATTCCAAGTGAGATATGGTGGCTTAAGTAACATAACATAACACTATTGACTAACTTCTTCAATTATTCAGTGTTAATTTCGAAATTATTATCCACTAGAATATTGCGAGTTCTTCAAATATTATTTTATTCTTTGCGAACAATACACTTAACATCTTAGCTTCCAAAATCAGAAAAACAAGAAAAAATATTTTGTAAATATTTCTTGTTTTCTTTCAAAGATCCTTACCATTTCTTTTTTTATTAAAAAAAGAAATAGTAAGATTATATCGCATAAATTGAAAAATTCTCTAAGTTTTAAATTTTCATAAATGTTAGTTATTTTAAATTTCTGAATACATCTAAACTAAATTTTATTAATTATTCAATATTTAAATACTGAATCTTTTCGCATTTTATAAATTCGAAGAGCTTTTTCATAAGATATTTTCAATAATGTGTTTTCTTATTGAAAAATATCTTTCAAGATTCTGTTTCAAGGTATTTTCATAAAAAGGCATTTCTTTAAAAATTTCGTTGAATTTTTAATGACAATACTTTGACATGGAATGTAACTGATGAGATGTAACTGATGAATTTTTAAATATTTGATTTAAAATATTTGGAATGCCTTGCTAATTTAAAAATTCGGAATTATATTTTCTAACAAAAAAGAGATTTTCTTTTTCTGATATGATAAATTCTAATTTACTTTTAGTTTTTATAGACTTTTTCCATCCAAATTTAATTTAATTTATTTTATTTGATTTTCATCTAAATTTTCAATTTGAATGAAAATTGATTTCAAAAACTATATAAAACAATTTATTTTCAATTCATTTGAAATTCTTTATTATTTTTTTATTAATTTAACATGTAATAATAAAAGTGCATGTGATAGCCATACCTGTGATAGCCATAATTCTTCAGATAATAAAGTTAAGACTCTGAAAATTTGGAATCAAGTTTTAGTTAACTATATAAGCTATATTTCAGTGTCAAATATCATCAAAATTAGGCAAAATTATCGGGAATTTTTTTCAGATGTTAAAATAAAAACGCTTAATTTTAAATATCTTCCGGATAATTCGAGAATACTTTGCTATCAGTTATCTTGCTAAATAACTATAGCTAACACAATCCGATCTTCTCCCGCTTACCGGATCTCAATCCAATTGATTTTATCTCTAGATCATTTGAAATAAATAATTTATTCCATATCAGTTTTTCATATTGCGAATTTTTGCATTTTTATCATCAGTATTATTTATTAATAGCAAAATAGATAGAGAGATCCTTGAAGCTTCTGACACTGATTTTCACCATCTCATTTAATACTTTGAAATTATATTACAAATGTGAGAACTGAATTATTAGAATTCAGATTTTTATCTGGATCCAATTTGACTTTCAAAATATTAGAAAGTACAAAATGAATTATAATAAAATAACAAACGTACTATTATATTAACATATGTATATATATATAGAATACAAATAATCAAGGTAAATGTATCTGGACTTTAGCTTCTTAGTATTCTTTTTTTGAATTATCTTGGTGAAGAAACACATTTCTTACAGCCGTTTTATAAAAATCTGTTATAAATGAGATATGGGAAATGTTTTTTAAAATTCAGTCAAAACTGATATATGAAAACAAATTTCTTATAAACTATCCGTAAAAAATGATTTTCAAAAATAAAATTTAAAAAAAAATTCTAAAAATTATTCTGTTATATTGTAAATATTTCCTTAATTTGATTCTTAAAATTCAAATCAAATTTATTACATCGGTTTTCAAACCTTTATTGTTGAAAATCCTTTTGTTAATACCAAAATAATTTTATTGATCCTTATTCAATCTTTACTGATCCTACTGCGAAGCAATAAAGAAAAGAAAATAGAGAAAGTGTATAAACATGTAATGGTTAATTAAACTTTTATAATGATGCTTTTTTTTATCAAAGCATTAATAAAATTTTTTAAAATTATTTTAATTGTTAATTATCAAAATAAATTCTAAATAATGAAACAAACTATTTTTAATTATACTGCATATAGCATTTTACATAAAACTTTCTTGTATTTTTAGATAAAATGGGCTAATCTAATCTAATATTATATTAGCCCATTTTATCTAATACATTCATTTTTATTTACCTATTTAAATAAAACTTTTTAAAAAATATTAAACGTTTTAAAAGCTTTCTATTAGTAAAAAATGATAAATATATTACAGATTTTTAATTTGTTTATCTCGCTTATCCAAGTAAAAATATATGGGAGAAAACGGATCTGAATAGTCAATTTAAGATTTTTTATTCATATTTTAGCTATTCACTTTTTCTTAAAATTAATATGAATCATAAAGAGTATTAAGAAGATATGTGTTTACTATTAATAATTTTATTCATTAACAAAGGTTCAGAAATGATCGTTTTCGTTACCAATATAACGAAAAATCAATATGTTTTCATTTTATCACTTAACTATATTATGATGAGAATGAAATTTATCATTCGTTTGATTATCAATTCAAATATCTGAAAATTAATACCAAGTTAATTGTCACTCTATCAAGATGCTGATATAAATTAAAAATTAATATTTTCAAAGTACAGGGTATCCATAAAATATTTGTACCATAACAATATTTAATAACTTTTGAATTTAATAACATAATTGTGTATAGTTTTCAGTATTTTACAAACAAACTCCAAAAGTTTTATTGATTATATTAGTTTATTGCAAAAACTACTCATAAGAGGCACTGGCATTGACAAAACAAAAGATGCCGTCTACGATAGAGAAAGCACAGTGTGTAGTAAAGCTTGCCAAACAAAATCACCAATCACTGTTCAGAGAAGATATTAGTTAACTTACGATAAACAATCACCAGATAAAAAATTGAA
Source organism: Olivierus martensii (assembly GCA_000484575.1). Taxonomy (NCBI): domain Eukaryota; kingdom Metazoa; phylum Arthropoda; class Arachnida; order Scorpiones; family Buthidae; genus Olivierus; species Olivierus martensii. Next base: position 64,143 of record AYEL01086799.1, read on the forward strand.
TAATGCCTGGAAGTAAACTTTTTTCTGAAAAGGAAGAGCAGCAGGCAGCTCAGCATATCAGACGAGACTAAAGCTCTGCATATGGCAAGTACCGCATTCCTTTTCCCCGGTTGGTTGCAGCTGTTAACGGCTGCCCATTGGATAGTGATTCGTCACGTGACTCAATCCGCCATTTTCATCCTAGAGCACGCGGAGCTTTGAATGCTAAATACAGCAAATCATATTTATAATGTAATGAAAACAGATAGTTTTACACCATATGAAATAAAATTTAATATCTACTTTTTAATATCAATTTTATTTGCTGATATAGTAAAAACTGGTATTATTTTATTAAATTTTTTAGATATCTGTTAATGCAGAGTTTGGGATTCTAATTATTTTGACTAAAATTAATTCATATAATAAAAATGAATTTGGTCAAGATCAAATCAGACTTATGTATGTTCATAAAGGATAGTATTTTTTAATTTAACTGTAGTAGCTATGATATTTTCATAATATTCATTCTCAGCCAATATTAACTTGATTATTGTGATTTTAATTATTTTTGTTTCATTGAATGCATTATTTCATAGGCATTACTTAAAAAAATTATTATTAAAAATCTCTATTGTTTTATTTAAAAAATATATTTATCAGGTAATTTTCACAATCAGGTACAATAATAAGCAGTATATTTAATTACTATATTTTAAGCTACTCTAGAACTAGTCAAGTAAACAATCCTATATCCATTCACATAAAGATTTGTAATTGTATTTACTAAATTTACATTTGATATAGGTTTAATATTTTGTTAGTAAATAAATACTGTAAGTAAAACAAACTATTTTATAATTTTCAAGATTGGGAAAATACTATCAAATATATGATCTCATTTTGAAAATTCATAAACTTAGGAAGCATCTTGATATGCTATAGATTTAAAGATTAAAAATTATTTTATAAAAAGTATCATCATACAAAATTTTGGAAATTCCTAAAGTTTCTTCCTAACGTTTTTAAAAGAAATCTCTTTATATATATTTTTTAATTTACAATATTAGGAATATATATATAGAAAAGTTTCTGGTTAATAATTTTCAATGCTTAATAATTATCTTTAATGCCACCAGTTTCATATAATTTTATCTGATTAGATTAACGATCTTAAATAATATTTGAATATTTTTTTGGTAGATAGATATGAGAAAATAGCATATTTTCCCCTTTGATTTAAGAATCGTAAAGGCCATCACTTCTAAACAGATAAAATGCTTTCTAATAAATTATAAAATTGGAAAAGCAGAAGTATTTTTAACTATTCTTTTTAACTTTAAATATAAAATGTATATAATAATATTGTTTATACTTAAAGTAGATCTAGATAATCTAACTTGTAAATTTAATTTTAGAATTTATTTTTATTTTTTATTTCATTTATAATATCAGATTTAGTATGCTTTTATTTTTATATGAATGCTTATCATATTAAAGCAGATTTTATTGCTGAATAGGGTTATTCAAATAAGTCAAATATTTTTTGTGAGAGTTTTGAAGCTTTAAATTCATTATAATTTTTTTAAATCATTCAAACAAGAAGAAAAACAATCCCTTCATAAATAAAATATATTTTATTTATGAAATGTTTTTATGTTTTTCTCCTTATTTCAAGAATATTTTATTTGTCTGTTTATTATGAATAAATCATTTTACTTTTTATAAGCATAAATATGTTTAAATTTAGGTTATTTGTTTATGAGAATTTTAATAATATAAAAAATATTTTGTATGATAAATGAAGCATTTCATTAAATAGTTTATTCTATATCACAAAATATTATTTTTTCTTTTATTGCTTAAAAAAAGTATATTTAATTTTAAAGAATATTTTTATGTTGAAGTTAACAGTGCAATTTTCGTTGTTTCAACAATTATATATCAAAGGCATATTCTGTTGCATGAGACTTATTCTGCAAGTTAAACCAGATTAGAATCTGCAGATTTAGCTTGATGCATTGCACGATGTTAAATCTCTAGGCAGTAGGCAAGGTAGGCGACTGCCTATGGCAGCAAAATTTAGGAGCGGCAAAACAAATTAGAGTGGAAAAAAATAAACAACCCATGGGAGCGGCATTTTTTGGGTTTGCCTACGGTGACAAAAACGCTAGGGCCGGCCCTGCTCTAGGATAAACTACCGACTAATTTAACCAGCCGATTTTGGGCGGGATAAAATTTATTCTATAGATTATTAAGCAAAATATTATGGCGTAATGCAGCAGCTTCGAATTTGAAGCTGAAAATAATCTCCATTTAGATTATTTGGATTACATTTATTTCAATCAGAACGAATATTTCTGAAAAATATACATCCATTTACCGGCAAGATTCTGCTTTTCACGGAATCCGAGACTTTTGCATAATTTTATTCATATTACTAGTAGTAAATCGGTATACAGGGTGTTTTTTTTATCTTGAGACAACAAAATATCTTAATTGGATCTCATTATTTTGGAAAACGTTGTAGACAAAAGTTATAGGGTTTCGAAGGGGCAATCAATTGATGACCTTGAATTTGACCTTGACCTTTAACGTCATTTGAAGGTCAAGTCGGTTTTTTTTAAATGAGAAGACATACTTTTGTCCCCGGCAATGGAAAGAGCAGAAAATTTCACAATCGGATATACCCTTTACCTTAAGGTTTAGGTCAAAGGTCAAGGTTATTTTCAGGTCAAAAGATTTTATCAACAGGAAACCATAATTTTTATCACATTTTTTAATGACCTTATTACTTTGATCTGTAAAATCATTCACTACTTTTAATATTACCCAGGAGTAACAACATGGATGTAGTAGTTTTCTGTTCCCTTTGGGGTGCTTGATTTCAATGAATCCCCTCAGCTCTCACTATCACGCTGGTTGTTTTTGGTGCATCACTTTACTTCTATCCATACGGTTTTGGGGAAAATATTGCTTTTTGGGAAAATGTTTCCCCAAAACCAATACCTCAAGCGATGGTGAGAAGTAAAATGATGCATCAAAAACAACCACCCTGATAGTGAGAAGTGAGGGGATTCATTGAAATCAAACACCCCAAAGGGAACAGAAAACTACTATGTCCATGTTGTTACTTCTGTGTAGTGCTAAAAGTACTGAATGCTTTTTAAGATCAAAGTAATAAGGTCATTAAAAATGTGATAAAAATTATGGTTTCCCGTTTGTAAAATCTTTTGACCTGAAAATAACCTTGATCTTTGACCTAAACCTTAAGGTCAAGGGTATATCCGATTGTGAAATTTTCTGCTCTTTCCATTGCCGGGGACAAAAGTATGTCTTCCCATTTAAAAAAACCGACTTGACCTTCAAATGACGTTAAAGGTTAAGGTCAAGGTCAAATTCAAGGTCTTCAATTGATTGCTCCTTCGAAACCCTACAACTTTTGTCTACAACTTTTTCCAAAATAATGAGATCCAATTAAGATATTTTGTTGTCTCAAGATAAAAAATTATAGGACCAAAAGAAAAAAAGAAAAAAAATACGAAAGAATTAGGCCTAATTTGCATATGTAAACAAAACATAATTTTTTCAAATTATTCATAATTTCTGCATCGGATAAAAAAAATGTTGATATATTTACATTCCTGGTGATATTCCACATCTAATAATACCAAATACTTCATAATTCTAAAAAATTTTTCTGATAAACGAGGACAATTTATGTTTACAATTTATTGAAATTTGAGCTCTCAAACTATGGCTCAATCGAAACTTGACGCCTTGTATAAACAAACAATCGTTTTATCCCTCTCGCGGACGAAATACGGTATTCTACCTCACAAATGTTTAAAATAATTGTTTACTTGGTATTTTTCTTTGTATTTTCTTAAGATAATATGAGATAAATAATTTTTATTTTATAAGAAGTATTAGTACATATGAGAATGTCGACTTTGTTGAAAATTTTGTTATTTTAATAAATATTGCTGTAATTTGTATACGTAGCTATCATCCTGCCATCTGTATGCCAGATTTAGCACTGATTTTTGATAAATTAT
>AYEL01086800.1:0-25448 GCA_000484575.1 Olivierus martensii
AAAAACAAATAAATGAAATCAGAACAGAACTTGGTAGGCTCACCCAATACACAAAAAACAACACATCCCCTAAACTCATGAAATCTATTAGAAAGATTTTCAGAAAACTTAAAACACACACACGCCATGAAAACCACAACACACACATTAAAGAATACATGGACACACTAAAACAGAAACTTGCTGCAAAATCACAACGCCTCAAACGATACAAAACCAGCCTAGCTCGTAAACATGACAACTCACTATTCACAAACAATGAAAAGACATTCTACAGAAACATAAACACTAAAGACCTAGACTAGCTCAAAACAGAGAAATACCTACACAACAATCACTCATTAGCTTCTGGTCTGACCTGTGGGCAGTGCCAGTTACACACAACCAGAGAGCCAGCTGGATTGCAGAAGAGGAGACTAGAGAAAGTGGGGATTTTTGGGGAAGGAGGTAAGAAAAAAGAGGAAGACATCTGGCATGTGGCAATAATGCTGTTGAAATTGCAAAAGAATTGGAGATTCAACCGAATTTTGAAATAGAAAGAAATAGAAAGAAACAGAAAGAGAAGACAAAGATGGAATTTCGAATATGAATGCCAAGATGAGGCTTTGCAAGATCCTTAGCAGAATTTTATTATTGTATCTTGGATATGGCTATACAGTCAATTGAAGAGAGGTTCCACTACAGCAACATAATGTTCTATTTGGATTTCTTTATGATATATATAATATCACTGAAAAAACAACTGCTTTGCTGATTTACTAAACAATTGCAAAAATCTTGAAAATGTTTTGACTCATAATGGTAATAAAGATATTGATGCCGAGGATCTTTGCAGTGAACTTCAAGTAATAGCTCAAAGACTTCCAAAATCCATGCCACCACAGAAGTATTATTCTTTATAGTACAGCAAAAAGCTTGTCGACTTCCTACCCAATGTTTTTGTTTCACTAAGAATTCTCCTGACACTTTCAGTTTCACTAGCAAGTGGAGAATGTACTTTCTCAAAGTTAAAACTTATTAAAACATACTTACACTCAGCAATGTCCCAAAACAGATTAACAGATTTGGCAACAATTTCAATCGAACATGAGCTAGCTTCTACACTAGATTTAAAGGAACTGGTAGAAAATTTTGTAAAATTGAAGACAAGAAAAAATAAAAGTTGATTTTTATATATTATACAAATTGTATATTACTTTGTATATTAATAATGAAGCATGCCAAAATAATTTTAATTTTTTAAATTTAAAATTTCATTTTAAAAAATATCCAACTTGTGAAATAAGGGGTGCACTTGTAAACTTTGCCTAGGGTGCAGAATAATCTGGCACTAGCCCTGTGGGTACCTTTTGTTTTAGATGTTGCTTCATTAAAAACAGAATTTATTGAGTTGTAGGAAGATGTAGAGTTGAAGCTATGTATATAAAAACTTATCTCTGGGATATATTTATCCCAGGGATATTTCTCGGATATATTTTAGGGTAACTTGCTTTTGAGATTTGTTTCCAAATCTTCAGAATCTTGCCTTCTGACCACTCTCTTTGGAACAACTTACTATTGTGAATCTCATTTCTGAAATTTGTCAAATCAAAATATCATGCTGTCCTCACTAACACACACTTGATTGAGCTTATTAGTACATTTTTGACATCATACCAGCCAAATTTTAAAACATTTGAGTTTTCATTTTTACAGTTAATCAATGAGCAGAGATTAAACATTCTGATTTGATGAGTATATAGTAGTTGTATGTTTTATTATTTATAAATACAATTTTAAAATAATATTTTCTATGGCTCTTGAACATTCAAAAATATATAAAAAGTATTATATATGGCTCTTCCTATCAATAACTTGGCTACCTTGGCTTTGCAGTAGTCTACTAGTGTATCACAAAGACACAACTATTTTTAATGCTATTTATTTTACATAACTATTAAAGAATAAATATATGTGTAACCAGATGGCCATATGATAAAACTGTTGTTTACCATCTTGAAGGATCCAGATTTAATTCAGATTCTTACACCTGCAGTTTTCAGGAAGGGTTTTGGCTCAGCTTGTTAACTAAAACTAAGCTAATAAATCCATAAAACACATGCATATATGATAAATGATGAAATTAGAAAAAAAATGCTCATATCTCTGCATTATAGATTTATCTGTTATGTAAAAATTCTTTGACTTATTGATCATAAGTACAGATCTAAGTAAGTTAGGGACTGCTTGTAATTGCAATTCAAAATAAAACATATTATTGATTTTATTTTCAAAAAATTGAATCTAAATTTAATAAATTTAAAAAAGCATTAATTACTTTTTTATTTACTTAGTCAAAACATAAATAAATGTCATTCACTTTAACATTGTTACTGGTATTTTCCATAAAAAATTAATTTGATACTTTTTCAGTTAAATAAATTCTCATAATCTACTGTTAGTAATAAGAAAAATATATTTACCTGTCCATTTGTTTTAACCATGATATTATCACTATGTCTATCTGCCACACCTAATACATAAGTTGCTACACTGTAACCAGCACAAGAAGCAGTAAACTCTTCAATAGCTTTTGAAAGACTAAAGAAAATGTTAACTTCAAATAGAAGCCTTACTAGAAATAATTTTTTTTAATTCTGAATTAAATTTTTAACCTCTTCTCATCTGGATTATGATCTCTTAACCAGGATAATAGAGAGCCTTTTTTAAAAGCAGATGTAGGAGTGAAACCTTTCTCTTTCTGTATATTTGCAATGGTTTCTGCATTTAAAACTACTTCAATCAAACCTGTTTTATAATCAGTAGAGATACATCGATAAGGAGTCATTCTAAAAATAAAAATTATATATTATTCTTAATATATTAAACTTTTGTTTAATTTGTTTATGTTTAAAAAAACCTTAAATCAAGCCCTTCATTTTTCCATAAAGTATCCATAATTTGTATCATTTGAAGTGTTAGCATATCCTGTCTAAGATCTATAAAAAAGAGAAAATTTTTCAGCACACTTTTTAGAAATTTACTTATTTTAAATTTTGAGAATTTACCATCTCCATTTTTATAAATAATAAATATATCTTGTCCATTTTTATCAAAATTTTCAAATACAAGATACATTGGTTTCATTTTGGAATCCATAAGATGACACTTTTCAACTCTGAAGATTAAAATTTAATTTAAAAAAAAGTTAAATATTTTTATAAAAAATGTTAATATTTTACTGAATAAGTAATGTAAAAATAAATATTTTTACCGAATTTTAGAAAACCTATAACAAGGATTTAAGGGACTTTGCAAATTATAAAAAGCATCTTGATAATAACGTTGACTAAGTATATCTTGCATTATTGTTTTGATTTTTTCTCTACTTTCCTATAAAATAAAATTAAATTATGTTAATGAGATACTTAAATAAAATGTAAATTTTAACAAACTTTTGTTAGTTTGATAAAAAATTTTAAGTATAATTATTGGAATTGGTTTATTAAAAAATTTAATTTCTATATGTATATTATAAAAAATGTTGATAAAAACAAATTTGCATATGCACTAGTAGATTGATATATTTATAGATAGTAAATGCTCAACCAATTATTGTTTCTGTATCAGATTATTTTAACTTTTTTTCTATTTATTATTATATAAAAATAGTGTTTTTTTTAATATTTAATTTTATTAAGAGAGATAGAAGATATGCTTATAATAGATGAAATGAGAAAAGTATAGGAAAGCATGAAGAAAGACAGAGAGAACTCTGCCAGAAGAAATGTGGCAAGCTACTAATGGAAAAGAGGTATCCTTTAGTTGCATGTGAGTGAGATAGTGAGTGAATTCAGTTCCACAACCTACAGAAAAGTATTTTTTAACTGTCAAAAGAATAAACATTTACAAAAGAAGTTTCATATTGATTACTGTTATTTCTTTATACAGTGGTACCTCATAATTCGACACTAATCCGTTACTGAACTCATGTCAAATTGAGAAACTGTCAAATTGCGGGACAGTATTTCCCTTATAAGACTATGGAAAATAAATTAATTCATTGTTCGATCCCCATCCACTCCCCTAATGGGTGAGGTGAGAGAGATATAGTAAAGTAAATAATATATTTTATGTATTTTATTATTGTATAACATACTAAATTATAAAATGTACTGTTTTGTACACAATACACTCAATTTATTAGCCCTTGAATGTTGGAATAGTCTTCTTTATCCTGTTCTATCTTTGAATCTGTGAAACCAGCCTCAACTTAATTTAAATTCCTCAGTTTGATCTGAGGTATATCCTGAAGTTTTCTTCTGCAATTCTTTGAAAATTAACCTAGCCTTCTAATAGATCATTGCCTGAGCTATTGGATCTTTTTTCATCTGTATCTAATTCAAATGAGAAGCAGCTTTTCCGTCTCTTCATTAATTAAAGATCTATTCTTATCAGAAATTTTCATTGCTCCAGCAGACACACTAGCATCCATAATCTCGCTCTGTTGCAAAATGTTGCCAAGTTGTCCTAGGAACACCATACTTTTAAACTTTTTTACAGATGAGCTACATCTGTAATTGTTTTATCTTTCTGTACTTTATCTATGCTAAATCAAGTTTTCTTCTTTCCTAAATTATTCCTCTGCAACCAGAAAAGGTTGAAACCCATTATGAGTGTTGGCCAGCTAATTTTTGTTCGCTTCATAACAACACTTTGATAAACATATGATTCCTTCTCTTTAAACCCATCCCTAAATTTCACTCAAGAAAATAATAATAACTACAGATGCACAAATTTTTTTACTTTCTGAAAAATGCAGAATTGAAAATTAAAACCAACAACAAGGGAAAACACCAAAACAGCTCAATAAAAACTGACAAATAACAAATGACATCACACAATTCCATGTATGTGCATGCGCCATCCTGTGAAACTCATCTGTCGAATTGTGAGATACCACTGTATTATTGCACAATAGTGTTGAGAATATATTCTCACATAAGCTCATATATGCTATTATTTTATTAATAACAATTAATTAACTGTAATTTTTTTTGAAAAATAGTTCTGAATGGAATTTGATATTATTCTGTTGTTCTAAATATATGTGAGAATTATAAGAGACTAGAAATCAATATTGAATACTATAGTGATTTTTTTTGACAGATATGTCAATTTGGAGATATGTTTAACTTATAAAATAAGATATCATATATTCTCTCTAAAGTTAAAGCTCTTCGAGCAGGGAAAGGAAAAAACTCTGTTTTTAAATAACACTAACTTTTATTACTATGTTAAAAGGTTAAAGTGGATATTCCGACACCAACTTAATAGAGCAAGGGACAAAACAAAGTCAGAATGTATTAAAATATTAGGTAACATAGTACTGCCACAGTTTGTTAAGGAAGTATACTCTTATGGCCAAATAAAATTGTACTGAACCATGAGAATGGAAGAAGATAGCAATACAAGTGGAGCCGATTCTAAAGAAATGTGACGCAGAGAAGCTGAAAGGATTAGGTGGTTGATGGCGAATAATGCAACAAAAGACAAGAAGTTAAAAAATGAAAGTGCGTTCTATAATAAAGTGAAAACAACAGCCAAATGGCTTACTGAAAATAAAATCACATGTGCTAAAGATGATAAATCTAAAGCAATAGTCCTAATAAAGAATGAAATATATACAGGAGTATATTGAAACATCATGCATGACGAAACTAAAAGAGGATCCAATGGAAAAAATAGTACAGAGGCTAGATAAGATTCTCAGAGCCAAAAAATGTCCACATTTTATAAGAAGAATGAAAGTGATATTACCAAAACCACCAAGGATTTTTGTGTTTATAAAAACACATAAATCACCAATCGGAATACGACTTATTGTCGAAAGGAGAGAGACATCCACATATAGGGTAGAGAAAGCACTGGCAAAATGGTGCAGGCAAAAATAGCTAGGATACAAATGATCATTAACATCTACTAGGCAGTTTATAGACACTCTACACAAAGTTGGCCCTCTACCAGATGAGACGATGGAGGTGTACGATTTTGAGGCATTATACCCTCTATAAAACTAGAACCTGCATGTTTGCTACTATATTGAATGCTTTTGGAAAATCTGCCAGATGAAGAAACAGATCCAGAATTGTTAAGAAACCTGTGTCACCTGCTTGTACACGAGGCCTATTTTCAATTTAACGACAGTTTTTACAAACAGACTGTGGGTGTCCCGATAAGAAGCCCACTAGCGGGGGTACTAGCAGAGCTAGTTGTCAGAAGAAAAGAAAGTGATGTTTTCCAGACACTTATCCCAGCAGTAAAATTGTATAGGAGATACATCGATGATATCATTATTATAAGGGAGAGAACAGACAACCAGAAGGACATAGAACAGATTTTTGAAGATACAAGTTTGGGGCTGAAATTAAAGAAAGTAAAAGAAGATGAAATGGAAATAAGTTACTTGGATGTTAAAATAAAAATAGTCAGAGGGGAAAACCGAACATGAGTATATAGAAAAAATACATACATACCCCTCTTTATCCATAAAACGTTAAGAGAACCCTGGCATATAAAGATAGCCTCATTTACAGCTCTCCTTAATAGGATCACTACCCACTGTAATACATGGGAGAGCACCAGTGAAGAATTGGAATGGATTATAAAACAAGTAGAAGCACATGGATACCATTGGAATATAATACTAAAAATGTGGAGAAGTATAGAGAATAAGAAAGGAGGCAGAATAATCAAACTACAGAACATGTGGAAAATAATAAAGTGAACAGTCCCTACATGTTGGAAACAAATCCATTTATTATGAAATATAAGACTAAAATAGAGAAGGCAGCAGGAAGAAAAGTGGTTTTTTTCAAGGAGAAACACCGTATTTAATTTAACTAGAAATGATAAAGATCAACGAAAACCCCTAAATATGCCAGGTGTATTTCAAATACCGATCGACAATAAAGATACTAAAAACGAAGAACTTTACATAAGATCCACCACCAGATCTATAAAGAATTTGGCTCCAAGAACAAGACCAAGAGAAAGAGAAAGGTTCTATGGCACTAGCTTAAAGGATCGTGAGTTTTGAGGCTACACCAAGATGGGAAGAGACAAAACTGGTATGATACATGACCCAGAAAAGCTTAAAATAGCAGAAGCGATTGAAATATACACCAAAAAGGTGACAGGGAAGAATGGTTCATTGCAATTAATAACAGAGAAACTAAGCTTAGCGTGGGAATTTTGCCATAAAAAAATGATGGTGAAATAATGAGTGAATATTAAAAGTAGAAAGAAGTGTTGTGTTTTAAATTTATTATATTCTTGTAATTCATTGTCTAGCATACTAGGCGTTGGAGTGTTAGAGCAGGCGTGTCTAGCATAGCTAGGCATTGGAGTGTTAAAGGTTAATTAGTGTTAGATTGGTTTATTTATTTTTAGAAATAGTAAAAAGACCTGAGCACAGGCTGGATTCTGAATTTGCAGAGTCATTAAAACCATTAGGTTTAGATTATTGTTATTGTTGAATATTGTGACTGCAATAATTAATCCATATATAATTATATATAAATAATTAAAGCAAAGAAAAATAAAACTAGGAGAGAAAATTTTGTTGCAATAGAAAAAATGGAAATATTGTTAGTTACAAATACAAACATTATTACTATTTTGTTAGTGCTAATTTTTCCCACTAAGACATCTTCATGTAATCACTTTCATATTTTTAATCTTTGTACCCGGTCACTGACCGATAATGTAAATAAAATTCTCTTCTGTTGCCTGTTTTTGTGTGGTACAGTTGTTTCTTTTAGATTCAGTTCTATCCACTGCCAAAAAACAACAGGTTATGGGCCCAGACAAGATCTGAGGTAAGCAAATCTTCACCAAAACTAGTTTCAATATTTATTTTTCGTCAAAGAGAACATTTAACAATTTCTCAAGTGTTAGTTCTAGCTGACTTGGCATTTTCCACAATTACTTCGGTTACAGCAAAAACGTTACTGTTTGCCTATTTCTTTTTAAAAATTATTAATTATCGAAGTGATTGCTATTTTCCATCATTTCGAGAATGGCTAATGTTGTACGTATCGAACCTTTAAACAAAGATAATTATGATACTTAGAAAATGCAAGTTCAAGCACTGCTCATAAAGAATGATAATTGGGGCTATGTTTCCAGTGCAATACCTAAGCCTGAAATTACCTCAAGGGATGCAGATTCTACAACAGCAGTAGTGGCATGGAATTCTGCAGATCTAAAAGTCAAATCTGACCTAATTTTATCTATTAATGCCTCTGAATTGAAACAGATAAAAAATTGCTTAACTTCAAGAGATATTTGGCTCAAATTAGAGTCTATATATCAATTAAAAGGTCCTGCCAAAAAGGCCTCTCTCCTAAAACGTCTCATACTAAATAAAATGGCGGATGGAGATGATGTGTGAGAACACATCAGAAATTTTTTTGATACAGTCAATAAGCTGCAGGAAATGGAATTAGACATTAATGAAGATCTATTGACTATTATCCTCTTATACAGCCTTCTCGACACTTTCGAGAATTTTCAATGTGCCATAGAATCCCACGACACACTCCCATCACCCGAACAGTTAAAGATAAAAATATTCGAAGAGAATGATGCTAGATGAGAGAAAATTTGCAAAATGCATTCTTTGTTAAAGGAAGAAATAATAAAGAACCGTTTAACCAATCTTTTAAACCTAATAATAATGGCAATTTCAGCACAAAACCAAAATGTCCTCAATGTAACTATTGCCATTGCTTTGGTCATACTGTTGAGGAATGTCGCACTCGTAAAACAAACAAGCCTAATATCATTAAAAGGCATGAGAATACTTCTTTTGTTACCTCGGATTGCACCTATTTCACATTTAAATAGTCACAATTAGATGAAATAATGAGTCTTCATATTAATCACCCTCAACAGAAATAGTGCATGGATAGTGGTGCTACTTCCCACATGTGGTCATCTCTCCAAGATTTTATGTTCTATACTGAATCTCAGCATACCTTGAATCTCGCAAATTATCAAACAACGCCTATTACTGCTATCGGTTCTGTGGAACTTCCTGTATCTACAAACAACAATGGTAAACATAAAGTAACACTCAAAGATGTGTTATATGTGCCAGATCTTCGCACTAATTTACTTTCAGTTTCCAAAATAACTAAATATAGTTACAATGTTCTATTCAAGCAAAACATTGCACTTGTTATAGATAATTATGGTAATGTTACAACTGTAGCGGATTGTGAAAATGATCTTTATGTAATCCGCCAGCCACATTCTACAACTAATAAAACTGAATCTTGTTCTATGACCTTTGAAGTACCTACAGGCAATCTAGATAGATGGCATTACAAATATGGCCACCTGAATGAACACTTCTTAAAGAAATAATAAATTCCAAGGGTACTATTGGTGTGAATGTTTCTTCAACTGAAAAGCTTACAAAGCTTACACTATGCAAATTATGTGCATTAGGAAAGATGACACAAACTCATTTTCCTCACGCATCTGATCAACACACAACAGAACCTTTGCAAATTTTACACGCAGACCTATGTGGACCAACTCGAAATAAATCCATTGGAGGCACAAGATATTTCGCTGTCTTTATCGATGACTACACGAGATGGGGTGAAGTACGTAAAGGTGCTATTGGTTTGAATGTTTCTTCAACTGAAAAACTTACACCATGCAAAGTATGCACATTAGAGAAGATGACACAAACTCATTTTCCACATGCATCTGATCAACGCACAACAGAACCTTTGCAAATTTTACATGCAGACCTGTGTGGACCAACTCGAAATAAATCCATTGGAGGCGCAAGATATTTCGCTGTCTTTATCGATGACTACACGAGATGGGGTGAAGTACGTTTTCTCAAAGACAAAAGTGAACTTTTTGATTACTGTTAAAAATTTACTTGAAAAACAAAGTGGATTCAAACTCAAAGCTCTGCAATCCGATAATGGTTCAGAGTTTTGCAATCGCCGTTTTGAAAATTTTCTCTAGACTCGTGGCATCAAGAGACATTTAACTGTCCCTCATACGCCACAGCAAAATGGAATTGCAGAGAGAAAGAATAGAATCCTGGAAGATATGGCTAGGTGTCTACTGATACAATCTGGTCTGCATCTGTCACTATGGGCGGAAGCAGTAGCTACAGCTAACTATATCCGCAATAGATGCCCATCCAAAGGTATTTTGATGCAAACTCCATATAAGATGTGGACAGGACAAAAGCCGTCTATCTCGCACTTCCAAATATTTGGAAGAAAGGTTATTATCCTTGACAAAAATCCAACTAAAGGTAAATTGGATCCTCGTGGCAAAGAAGGAATATTTGTTGGCTACTCTGACGAATCCAAAGCCTACCGTATCTATCTGAAAAAGGATAAAAAAACCATTATAAACTGAGATGTAAAATTTTTTGATGAGTTCAATGCTCCTCCACATCCTGATATCAGAATTCCAGATCAGAATGCTGATAAATCATATAATCAACTTGATTTAATCATCCCCATGGAGGATAGACAGCCAGATCCGGAAACATCTGATACACCTCTAAACAATGAACTACAAATACAATCAGATGTGAAACTTCGCAAAAGTGCAGGGTGACCAAAACTCATTAGAACTGGTCTACCGGGACAACCACACAAAAAATATATGATCCCTAGTGAATCCATAAATCAAGATGATGCTTCTAGTATAGATTCCAGATTAACTTTTGATAACTGTGATATTGCAGCTGTCTGCACAGTACCCATTAAAGAAGCTCTCTGTGGCCCAAACTCAAAAGAATGGAATTATGCAATACGTGACAAACTGATATCGATAATCGAAAATAAATCATGGGATATTGTGGGTAGACCACAAAATAAGAATGTTGTGGGCTGCAGAATGGTCTTATGCAACAAATTTAATGCAGATGGATCTCTCGAACATAGGAAAGCACATCTCGTCGCCAAAGGTTTTACCCAACAACATGGCATCAACTTTTTTGAATCACACGTGCCAGTGACTCGATTAAGTTCAATGTGTCTTATCACTGCATTATCTCTTAAACTTGGACTATCTATTCACCAATTGGACATCAAATCAGCTTTTTTCAACGGTAATCTTGAAGAAATTTACATGGAATTACCGAATAATCTTTCAGAATACTTAGAACAAATCATCTGTGATCAAACTACAGCATTTCAAGTACGTGAAATTGCTAAAAATTGGTTAACAGCACTGCAGTTATCACCTAATCCTAAAGTTTTTCACTTGCAGAAGTCATTGTATGGGTTTTGCCAAGCTGGCCGTCAGTGGTACAAATGCCTGGACCAATATTTGGTGCAGTTAGGATTCAGAGCAACGGCATCAGATCCATGTGTTTACATTTTACGTAAGAATAACACAATGATCATACTTGCAATATATGGTTGACGAATTCTTATTGCCGCAAACAATCAAAAAGAATTAGACAAAATCAAAAAGCTCTTAATGCAAGCTTTCAAAGTAACAGACTACAGACATGTAAAATTCTGTCTTGGAATCGAATTTATTCATAATGATGCGAAAGGATCACTCATTTTAGCTCAGACTAAATACATTAATGACATACTTGATCATTTTGGTATGAAAGACTGTAAACCTGTAAAAATGCCTATGGATGCAAATCACAAACTTAAGTTACCAGAAAATGCTGATTATACATTAATTAAAAAATTACCACATCAACAATTAATTGGATCTCTAATGCATCAAAAGTCATCTTCACTGGTACGATCTCTTCATTGAATTTACTGTAAAAAAATATTTTAAAAAATAATTCAAAAAATATTAAAGGAAATTACAGATATTTGAATATCATTTTTTAATGATATCTGGGCGAGTCGCTAATTGGCCGTAGTGACTCGCCCAGATATCGCATATGCTGTAAATGCTCTCAGTCAGTACAATTGTAACTATACTGAAGAACATTTCACTGCTGCAAAATGTACTCTGCAATACTTAAAAGGAACAGCAGAATTAGGTATCACCTTTGAGCGTGACAACCTTAATCTTTGTGATTACATAGATGAAGATTGGGCTGGATGTCAGAATGACCGAAAATCGTATTCTGGATATGTTTTCCAGCTTGGTGGATCAGCCATCTCCTGGGAGTCAAGAAAACAAAAGATTGTCACATTAGCAAGTGCTGAGGCAGAATTAGTTGCTTTAGCTGAAGCAACAAAAGAAGCAATACATTTTCGACAAAGTATCAATTTAGAGCCAGTTATTCTTTTCAACGACAATCAGAGTGCAGCAGAATTAGCAAAACATGCTGTATTTCACAGTAGAGCTAAACATATAGACATAAAGTATCATTTCATTCAAGATACAGTTAAAGAAAACATCATTACTATAGAATATCTCTCAACAGAGCAGATGAGAGCTGATGTTTTAACAAAACCACTTCATGGATCAAAACATCAATTCTGTTGTTTCACCTAGGATTAACACCGATTCCAACATGAAATAGTAATTAGTTTGATGGAGGGTGTTAGTTACAAATACAAACATTATTACTATTTTGTTAGTGCTAATTTTTTCCACTAGGACACCTTCATGTAATCACTTTCATATTTTTAATCTTTGTACCCAGTCACTGACCGATAATGTAAATAAAGTTCTCTTCTGTTACCTGTCTTTGTGTAGTATGGTCGTTCCTTTTAGATTCAGTTCTATCCACTGCCAAAAAACAACAAATATAGCCAGAATTAATTGATCACTAAGAACAAATCTATTATCTAGCATGAGTAAAAATAATCTCTAAATATTTAACTAATTTATTATCCTTCCAGAAATTCCAATTCTGTCAGTGTTATGTAGGGGCAACAGGTATTGGGAATTCACTCCTTTGAGTTACTTCACTTAGCTAAGGAAACTAATTATACCAAAATGAAGGTGTAAAATATTATGATGTTTTGAGTCTTACTGCAACAGAGAAAGATGAATTTGTCCTTTGAGACACTAGGAGAAACTATCATATTTACATTCTACCTGTATTGGAAGATAACCAGTTATATTTTATAATCTTTTATTTTATTAATAAGATTAATAAAATATAATAGAATAGAATGCAGAATCAATACAATTCGATAAAAAATAATCCAAATTCTACTAACACAATCCATTAAAATTATCTAATTTTAAAATGTTATTTTAAAAAAAATTTCAGCAATTGAAAAATTTAGGAACCATCATCAGAGAAATGCACTTTTAACCAATAAATGCAAAATAACCAATCCACAACAGATACACTGAGTAATTCAGGACTGAATTTTTTTAATTGTTTTTTATCATTGTATTATTTTTGTTCCACTTCAATGACATGCTACATGCCATCAGACCTTACTGGGTTAAAGTGATCATCAATTTTCTTAGATAACTGCTTTTTTGCCCCATCATAGAATTACCAGTTCTAGTGAGCCTATAAGGATCTGTTATTGGTAAACTTCCAAGTGATGGGAAGATGGAACAGTCCATCTCTCCCATCAGTAAATCTGATTCACATCGGAAAATTAGGATTAAGAAGGAAGGTAGCATAACTAAGAGCTTTCAGCAACCAGGATGCACTTTCCCATTAACTTCTGCACATCTTGCTAACATCTCTGATATCAATAAGAGGATAAGATCTATAAGTTTTCACTTCTATTTCTGGGATGGTAAATCTTCAAAAAGGATTCTGCATTCTTAGCAGAATTATATGCAGAATCTCAACTTCTCTCAGGAAGATTATTGCCAAGAATAGTTACCCAAACTCCAAGATACTGGACAAAGTCAATTTATTCAACAAATAATCCTAGTATTGTGCAATTGGACAAATAGTATATAGTTCCATTGGTATATAGTAGTGATCAAAAAAATTTATATCAATTTTTCATACTATCATACTGTTTTCTCAAAAGTTGTTGTTAATCATAAAGACAATATATTACCACTTGCTACTATATATATAACTCAAATTATAAAAGCACTATAAGCAAGGTAATAAGCGTTTATTAGCATATAACGTTTTCGGACATATTCTGTCCCTCTTCAGTATGCTTACATTCAACATTACTTAAATAACATCGTAAGAAATAGTTGGACTGGATTCCACGTGTTTCACGATTGGAGAACAAATTCCAATCTCCATTCCTTCTCTAATCCTTCCACTGCAACCATACCTATAACTGATAAAATTTTCTGTTCTATTGTGTTTAATATACATTATAAGCTTCCACCACCAGTTTTTCTTATTTCTTTATTAATTTTTGACGCTTTGGACTTAACTCTTGTCTTCAAATCTCTACATTTATCGCATATTTCTTTTCCTGTACGTTGATTGTAGCCAACTGCATTGACCGCATTTGCTACTCGTTCCCATTCGATCGTCTGATCAGCTGGAGATTTGATGGTAGATCCAAAAATTCCAGTTGCCAGTTCTTCGTTTTTTCCTATCTCTGAAATTAATACTGTACTTCTATTTCGTATGTCGAAAATTTGGACAACGTTGCCTTTAGCTTTCGCTTTCAGCCATCTTTGTTTTTTGAGTAAAACCAAGACTAATACTTATTGGTGGATGGAATTGATTAGGGGCGTGGTAATTATATTTGTACGTCACTTTTGTTACCATCCTCAAAACGGCTGCAACATACGACGAGAATAGTAATTCATGCAGAAATACTACTTCGCTGTAACTAATGACGTCACTACCATACGGTAAACTT
This sequence comes from Olivierus martensii, assembly GCA_000484575.1. NCBI lineage: Eukaryota > Metazoa > Arthropoda > Arachnida > Scorpiones > Buthidae > Olivierus > Olivierus martensii. The sequence continues at coordinate 14,766 of AYEL01086800.1, forward strand.
GCTTTGCATTAACTTACCGCAACCCACGAGAATGGCTACCTAAGATATTAAATTTTGTGGATTGCTGGAGTAATAGAAATTATGATATTTTTTTCTAAAAATTCGTTATTTTTTTTTAGAAAGCTTAGTCTAAAAATCAAAAATCAAGGAAAAAACCAGATATTTAAATCAGATTATCAGAATTGAATGTTCTAAGTTTGGCGATTGTAGTTATAAACGTTTAAAAGATTGGTAGCCATAAACAAACACGTAATGCAAAATATATACTGTCATTCAATAATCATAATTTATTATTTCTGATAATACATGTGAAAAATAAATTTCATGAAACATTAAACAGCAGTTATTTATACTTTTTGAGTGAAATTGTTTTATCTTATACAGTATAAATGGATATGAGTGAATATGGATATGCATTCACTTATATCCATTTATACTGTATAATATACTGTTATTCATTAGATAAAGTTTAGATGCCCAAATATAGTAATTTGAAAAATTTAGGCAATTCCATCGGTAAATGATATCGTGATTTTATCGTTAATAAATATTGTTCAGAATTTATTTTATGTTACTTGTAATTCAATTAGCCTGATGATAGTATAACATTTCAATAAATATTAGATATGAAATAACAAATGAAACGATACACAAAATAAATTTCCTATTAAAAAAATTCTTTCTAGACGCAATACAATGAAGAATGATAAAAATGATAATTTTTCGGTAGATATAGTACACTATGACAACATTATGATTTTTCAATGTTCCTCTGAAATAAAATCTTTTTCAAATCGTAGAATGGAAAGACATATAGTCTCGTAAGTTCGTGAACTTTTTGGAAATTATGAGGTTTATATTAAAGAACAACTGAATAACTGAAAATGTAAACGAAACCTAACATTCAAAACTAAGTTTTCCCTCATATTCAGTGCATGTTTTTAAAACTTCCGGGCATTGCTGGGCACATTACGCTAGTATTTGATAAGTATGTTAATTTTAATATGTTCATAAATGAAAAAATTTAAATAGAGAAATATTTTCATAAAAAATAGTCAATATGATTGTTCAGGGTTTGAGTTCCAAAGTTGATATTTGAATTTTTAAGATTGACACATTAAAATTTATATACGCTAATAATTAGGAAAATATTGATGAATCTAACAATAATTTTAATTCATAATACAATAATAGTTTTATTATTTTTTTAAATCAAAATTTTATTATTCTTTATTCTATGACCAGCAAAATATAATAATATTATACAGCATGCATTTTAAATTTAATTATCTGCACTAAACAATTATAAAGTTTGAAAATTTTATTTACATAACTTTATCATTTAGTTTAAAAAGAATAGCAGATAATAAATAAATGCTAATCTCATTAAATTTAACAAAAACTACTGTAATAGATTACTACACATCTTTTGAAAATCAAATTCGTTTATACTATATTTATTTTCAAGACTGCAAATTGATTAGAAATGCTCCTTAATGATATAAAAAGAATTTTGTTTGAATTATTTTATCTCTGATATCTTTTAGATTAATCAGTGAATATAAACTAAAATTCGTTATAATCTGAGATAACGAGTTAAAAAATATTAGCATTGTTGATTTTTTACGGAATAGCTCAACATATACAGTACTTTCACCTCTATTTATTTTATTGTAATACAGTATATATTCAATATATATTTTTAATAACTGTAAAAATAATTTTAATGTTGATAAATCATATACTGTATATCAAGATTATTCTATATTAATACTGTATATGTTTAAGAAATAACATACTTATAAAAAATTTTGTTAATAATAAATTAAAATTATTTTTATGTAATAGTTCAATATTGTTAGTTACTACAAGTAAAAAAGTTTTATCTAATTTGTCTTAATCCTGCTATTAATATTAATAAACTGGGATTTAATTAAATACTTCCTGAATATATATGATTTCCATTTATTATTAAGAAAGTTCTTCATTTTTAAATGCTATTAATCCTCTTGAGAATTTTCCAGCATCCTTCAAAGTGGATTATTAGTCAGCAGTAATAATGATTGAAAGGAATTACTTAAACCTCAAATTATTTTTATTGTTGCTGTTCTCTGTAACTTTATACATGCTGTTTGAGTTTTATATATAGGATACCTGGCGTTGTCGAGAATTTCAGATACATAATACAGTTTATGTGACACTCATTCCGTCATGACGAAATACTGAATATTAATAAAAAATATTAAATTTAAGTGGATGTATAGACTACAAATAATAAATTGACGATGAAGCAAGAAGTATCATTTTACCATATAATTCATTTATTATTGCATTTGAAATCCATTGGTTTTCTATGTTCAATTTTAATCAACAGATTATGTCATGATGACGTCATCTTCGCAACGAAGTGAAATTATCATGACGTCACATTCTCGTTAAGTCACCATAACGTCATTAATCGAAATGTTGATGACTTTACTCACTATTACGTCACAATGACGTTATGGTGCGCCTATGACGTCACCCAAAACTCAAATATCTAGGGCCTAGTTTTATAATGTCCCGTTAAAATTCCTGTTAGGTTTAATCACCGGTTATCTCTTTTAAAATTACTAGATAAATGCTAATTGGTAGTTACTGACGTTAAATTACCAATTATCTTTTATCTAACAATTTTAAAATAGATAACTGGTGGTTAAAGCTAACAGGAACTTTAATGGGACATTGTAAAACCGGGACTAAAGGATTTAAATACGTATTTTCTCTTGCTATTTCAAAATGCCACCTCTCAGCCATCTCTGGGGCAATCTCGACTGAGAGTAGCCTATGTTACCTGCAGGGTCACAGGAAGTCGCTTAGCATTTACAGCAATAATAAAATCATTAGCAAAAAGCATTAAATCATTAGCAAAATTAGTGCTCATTCTTGCACTAATTTTGATAATGATTTTAAAATTAGGCTTTACAATAAATTTTTTACTCAGTTTTCTTCATCGACTGACATTAATTCAGATTCTTTTTGCCCTATTAATACATCATACGTTATCGATGAAAATGATATTCTGAAAGCTTTGAAAAAAATGAGGAAGTTATATTCTTGTGGACCTGATGGAATCTCTCTCTTATTCTTTAAAATAGTTTTACCTGAAATCCGGCATCATATTGCATTTGTCTTTTCAAGAACTTTACAATCTTCTTTTGTACCTGATGCTTGGAAACTTTCTTATTTAATCCCTGAATTAAAGAAAAATAAAAAACTGACAGACCCAAATTCTTATTGTCCAATATCATCTTCAAATAGTCTTTTAAAAATTTTTGAAAAAATTCTGTCTAATCATCTGATTTTTGAACTGAAATATAACTTATCTGTCAATCAACATAATGCTATTCCTAGGAAATAAACTGTTTCTAACCTTTTGCAGTTTACTCATCTCGTCTATGAAGCTTTTGAGTTGAAAAAGTTAATCTTTCAATAGTGAAATATAGTAGTATATAAATGTATATAAAACAGTACTACAACTCATTATAATGTTCCATTTTTAATACAATTAAATAATAAAATTGAATATTTGCATACTGGCAATAATAATCAAGGAAACAGATAGATTTGTTTACTAACTGTCTTTGCAACAAGTTGTTGCAAAGACAGTTAGTAAACATGTACAACAGTATACATCAATGCCTAATATTTAATTTTAAAATTAAAGTCTGTTAAGTGAAAATTATTAATACATTTATACATCAATGCCTAATATTTAATTTTAAAATTAAAGTCTGTTAAGTGAAAATTATTATCTGTTATTGCCTCCTAGTATTTAGTAAAAAAAGGCAAGTGATGCAACTTTTTAGCATTACTGTACTTTTCATCAATGGTGTATTTGTTTTCTCATGTGAGAATAAGTTCACATGCCAATGCCTTGTTAAAGGCTTAGATAGCTGTGTTCTCAGGAATGACAGTTGAAATATTTTTGGTAAAGGATTTCCCTGGATGAGTCAAAATGGCTGTTTATTAATAAACTACTGGGGGAAGTTTGGCTAGTTTAGAATTACTTGATAAGTCCTATTTTAGTTCAAAGCTTGTATGGGAATGTCATCATCTCATTGCAGACCTGGTTACTAAGAGTAGAGTACAAGTTGTTTTGGTGTTAGGGCACAAAAGAGAATGGTGACAGAGATTATTAATATGCTGGCTAAGAATGGGGCATCTTGTCTCTCTACTAGATTTGTGCTGTTCTGGATATCCTATGCAATGCACTTATATCAGGGATTAATTGATTGCTGAGCACATTTTTCATCAGAGATTCAGTTCTGGACTAAGGCAAGCAAATGCGCCTATTCTAAATCTTTTTTCACAAAATATAGCAATTGCTTGCATTAAGTAAAAATCAAGTAAGCATTGTTACACTGTTCCTTATAAAACACTGTTACCTTTGAAGACATCTTCATTAATTAGGATTGTTGATAGCCCTAACTGCAGAATATATCAAGGATGAAATGAAATTCCTTTTTACATATGTGACTGTGATTATTTCAATATTAAAGTATGATCTTACAGAGTTGCTCTTTTTCCTGCACCAGATGATCTTTTTATGATTCTATTAAGAAAAATATTTTTCATAGATAATTATGACTTCTAAGGGAACAATTTTATCGAGGGCACACCACATATTATTGAATGGATACAATACTAAGTATATATTATACCCTTCTTTTCTAATCCATGCTCTTACTAATTGATCAAAACTATCAAAACTAACAGCACAATCAGAAACTGCAGAGTTCACATTTAAATATAAGGCAAATGTTACTTCTTTACTGTTGATTTTTTCATCTTTGCCTTATAATTGAATTAATATGTTAATTTTATTATTGATTTATAAAATTCACTTAATTTTTCCCTTCCATAGTTTGAGGTATCAAGAAAGGGTAAAAGTAGACAAATAATAATTGTAATTAATGCTTGTTAGTAATCAGCATTATTTTGTTATATCAATCTGCTATGAACAGCACTGATTCTAAACAAACTGATATTTTTTAACAATGAAAAACTGGCTTATAATCACAAATATGATATTTTTTAATATGTCTGTCCATTTTTAACCTAAAAATGAGAAATTCCACAACTTATAATATCATTTACAAAATCTGAATAATCCACCAATATTAAGCTATTTTGATCTGTATAGCTTCCATTTCTTGGAAATTTTTTTTATTTTCAAGTTTTTATAAATTTTCCATTTACAATTTGTAAATTAATTTTTTTAAATTAAATTTTGAATAAACTACCTGTAAATGCCTAGCATTGATTTCATATATGATTTGAAGATGTCGAGGTAATATACGTTCTAACATATGTACAGGCCATCTTTCTAAAGCTTCTGGTAAAACAGTATGATTAGTATAAGCACAAGTCTCCACTGTAATTTTCCATGCCTATAAAAGAAATCAAACTTTATTTTAAATGCATATTGATTTATTAAATTCACATTTATTTATTTAATTTAAATTAAATCATTAAATTATCAAAATTCTTACCATTAATAAATAACATACATAAATATATAAATAATAATAAATATGTAAATAAATTCATTCTGTTAAATTAATATTCAAAAATAATATTTAATTTTTACATTTCAATTATATAAATTAAAATTACAATACTAAAATTTGGTTGCTACAGTACAAAAGCAGCAACCAAATTTTAGTATTGTGTTGTTTATTAAATTAAATATTCCAAGCCAAATTAACTCCTAGCATAATAATTCTGAATTAAACTATAATTTTTAACAATTATTTTTTCAAAATTAAGGCTATGATGCCACCATCTGTTGAGTTATTAATTTTTAAATCTGAACTAAGGTAGTGCCATCTAGTATTTAATAATTAGCCTAGAATTTTAAATTAATTTTCCTGAAATAAAAGTTTGCCACTGCACTGGAATCAAACCAGGTCTTTGGAATAGTGCCCCAATGCCTTATCGGTTAGACTACAGCGGCATGTGGCAGAATCCTATTTTAGGAAGATTATACTAGTACTCCCACATGGGCTATTATTATTAGAAATAATTTTATTAAAAATATTGTTAAAAAAAACTATTTGAAATACAATAATAAAGTAATCACAATATACAAATAAAACTCAATAATAAACAACTAACGTACAGGGGATAAACCATTTTACAAATTAATAAAGAACAAGCCAAACTTCCCCTGGCTTAAAACTTAAAACTTTATCCGCCAGGGGAAGTTTGGCTTGTTCGTTATTAATTTATATACAAATAAAAAAAATAAGTTTATACAATATTTAAGAATTACTTTAAATCAAATTAAAAGTAAAAAATTACATCAAAAATGAAAGGGAAAATTTTTGTTCAATTTTTTTTTTTTAGTTAATTGCAATTATATAAAAATTTAATATTAATTCTAAAAAGTTATCTTTAAATTAAAAACTAACCTTATCCCACTGAATCCCTTCAATATCCATCAATATTCGCATGAGTTCAGGAATTGCCAAAGAAGGATGGGTATCATTTAACTGAATTGCAACCTTCAAAAAATAAATAAATAAATAAATAATAATCATTTGTACAATAGAATTTATAAATTCAATATGAAGCAAATAAATTTTTTTTTTTTAAATTTTTAAAAAATTTATAAAATCACCTTATTAGGAAAAGTTTCAAATGACGTTCTCACAGGATCTTTACTTCCGAATTTGGCAGATTTAAAGCGTCTGAAAATATCTTGCAATGTTGCAGCAACCATAAAATATTCTTGCTTTAATCTTAATTCCTTACCTTCAAAGAACTAAAATAACAAATAATTATAAGCTAAAAACTTAGACAATTATATCATCAATATAAATTATTGTTATTTTTTTGCTTACATTATCATTAGGATATAGCACTCTTGATATATTCTCAGCAAAATTTCTGTCTAATACAGCTTGGATATAATCACCATTATTAACTATAACAAATTAAAATAATGCATTTATTTTTATAAAAATATTTCATGTAAATATATTAATATGAGTAAATCAAATTGGATCTTAAATAATAATAAAAAAATATTCTTCTATTTATATTTATGTAATAACAACAGTGAATGTTTAGTACAGTCAAATCCTGATAAGCCACGACCTTTGCTGACTGCCAAGAAATTTGGTGGAATGGATCTCCCTATGCTAATGGAATAGAGTTAAATAATATTTCAGGACAAATACTAATCTCTCTCAAAATATTTATTATCAATTATTCTGAGTAAAAAATTCATATAAGCATGTGTCCAAATGTTAAGATATAGAAATACAGATGTTGGAATGTGGGATGCAACAAGCTATTATGAGATATGATATAACAAAAAATAATGATAAATGATGTATTCTCTCTATTATTTTAGTCACTAGTTTGAATATCTGATTTACACAAAGTTGTGCACACATTGGAGTTGGACACATCGACATGTTCTTTTGTCACCATAGTAGACAAATATATTGAAAATGGCAGTGGGATTTTCAATACTTACTCTGAACTATACATTATTTGGCACTTAACTGTGTTTTAAATCATTCAAGCAGTGAATAAATAATACATACAATATATCATTTATCACAATTTCTTGTTACATCATAGCTCTCATAATAACTTGTTACATGCCTCATTCCAATATCTACATCTCTACATCTATTGATACTTAGATATGTGGTTATATGAGGAGGCCAAAAAAATTCCTACTCACCATGTTGTAGATGTTCTACAAATCTGTAATTGTAAACAATGATAGATTACTGTTTTAATAATATGAATGCTTTCTTTGTTTTGACAAATTCTGTTTAACAAGAGTTAGAAGTGTGATAGTAGGTGTCATGCTGGACAAAATTAAATATTGAGCCATGATACAGTTCCTTCATCTCCAAGGGAAAACTGCATAAACAATCCACAAAGAGATGTCATTTGTGTATGATGAGGAATGTCCATCATATGAGATTATGAAACAATGGAAATGGGAATTCAAATGTGGTCACACCAGCCTCCAGGATGATCCAAGAGAAAGCTGTCCAGCGAGATTGTGTTGTCTGTTTTTTTGGACAGCAAAGGTGTCATATTGACAGATTATTTACAAAAAAAGTCAACAAAGGGGCATACTATAGGAATGCATAACAAAAGTTATCAAGGAAAAAGACATGGTTTGCTATCAAAAGGTGTGTTGCTGTTAGCTGACAATGCACCTGCCCCAAGCTGCAGGAACAGTTGTTTTTTTGAGCAAATATGGCTATGAAACCTTACTCCATATCTGGTAGTCTTCCAATCTGGTACCTTCAGACATGTTCCTGTTTTGAAATATGAAAAAACATTTATGAGGAAAAAGTTTCTTCAATGATGAGGATGTCATTACTGCTGTGAAGAGTTAGTTTGCCTCCAAATCTGCCAATTTTACAAAGATGGGATTAAACAATAATTCTACAGATGTGAGAAGTATCTGCCCTAGGAGGTTAATATATGATACCTGGTTGTAGAGAAGGAAGAGTTGAAGGACCAAATTTCAGATCCCTAGCACATCTGTGTCATGATGAGGGTAAGAACTTTTTTCTGCATTTATTTCTTACACTGTTCAAAACAATGATGAGAATTCATTTCTGTTAGGCTTTTAAACAACTCCATTGTTTATGCTTTGACTGCCTCCATGCATTCGAAATAGGTCCCTTTAGCACATTTTTGATATTAGGAGAAAAAGTTACAGGGTGCCAAATCTGAGGTATAGTGCAGCAAATGATCCAGCACTAGTATGCATTTTTTTGCCAAAGATTGCATCACAGAAAATGCCTTGGGTGTGGTGAAGAAGCTGTCAAAGACAATGTTTCTTGGGACCATTCATATATCCAAGGAAAATCAGGAGTTCCTAATGGTCCCATCAGTAACCACTCAGCCAAGATTACATCTTTTGAATCAGAAAAAAGTTAACAATGCCTTTATTTTTTTATTTGCTCATTCAAGCCTTTTCATTTTTAGAGAATGATTTTAGCAACACAATGTACATACTTCTACTAACAATGATATGCACGTATGAATTAACCTGCTGAGCTTACCAAAAATACTCTTGATTGTTGCAAAAAGGTTCTAGCTCAATAATCTTCCCCTTCTATCCTACTTTGGCTCTTTGTTAGTCTGTTACCTGCATGAACAATCCAGTTATTTAATAGTCACACCTTGTATGTCTAAAAATTCTTAGTTTTTGAGTTATATTGGAAGATTGCATTCAACAACCAAAAAATAGATTATATCATAATTTATTTCAAATTCATATAAGACATTTACAGTGATATGTTACATTGGTGCATATCACCAATGTAATATATCACAATAAATGCTCAAAATGCATTCCACTTGCTTCAATACATACATGGATATGATCAGTCATGGACTGTCACATCATTTCAAAGATAATGACAGTCCATGATCTGATGTGTCCATCCAAGCATACACTGAAGCAAGTGGAAGACATTTTGAGCATTTATTGTGATTTATTACATTTGTGATGTGTAACTATAAATGTCTTGTATGAATTTGAAGTAAATTATGACCATACTTTTTATTGTTGAATGTAATCTTTCAATATAACTCAAAAACCAAAAATTTTCAGACAAGTTTATATGAACTTTTATCTTGTTTATGTGTGGATGGAGAACACAATTCCAAAGAGGGCACAAGTACTTCTGAAACATCCTGTACATCAACATAAAATTAATTTGTTACAATATGATTATCATTCTTTTTTAGCAAAAGAAATGATACATAATTTAAAACAGTGGTTGCCAACCAGTGGTTTGCGAAAAAATTTTGGTGTCCACATAAAAATTCAAGCGAGATAGATTAAAGGCAAAGTCAATTTTTGGGTGCTTCAAAATGTTTATGAACAAGTTTAAAATTTCTTTAGATTTTTCTTTCCCTACTCTTCTTTCAAACAAGCAGGAACAAAAATCACATTAAAAATGTGTATACTTTAATAAGGAACAATTTAGTTGTAATATTCATTAAAAGATTTATTTTGTATTTGTAATAATTAAGCTATAATTTTGTTATATTTACTCATAATAAATGTATTTCAAATTAATAAAATGGAGGTTTTTCCATCATCTTATGAATTTGTTCATTTAAAAAAAAAATTTATGTTAGTGGTCTGCTGAATTTAAAGTCATAAATTTAGTGGTTTGTGAGGTCTAAAACGTTGGCAACTGCTGATCTAAAAGGCTTAGTATAGTTGCTTTTATATTCTATTATATTGATATGTTACCCAAAAGATGATAATATGTTTATCTATAGTCTAAATTAACTCATAACTAGATTGTGATGGTATCAATTTATTTCTATCACATAGTAATCATCATCATTTTTAGCCTATATAATCAGCAATTTACTAAATATTCTTTTTAAATATTGTAGTATTTTTGTTTTTAATAAATTTAGAACTAATTTTCAAATTAGTTTAAAATAGCTATTTTCAAATACAACCACCAGAAGATTTCATTGTGGTAAACATTAAAATATTTTCTTGCAAAGTGGGAATCAAAATTTAAAGAAATTCTAGCTATAACTGTCTTAAATTCCTATTTACTATGTTTGTAAAAATATATTATTTTGAATAAATTAACAGAAGCCAGATCGGAAGAGCGTCGTGTAGGG
>AYEL01086803.1:0-42028 GCA_000484575.1 Olivierus martensii
ACTTGATGAATTTGAACTGTTTCCAATTCCAATTCATCAAATAGAAAAATTTACTACATGACCAATCAATGGAGAAAATTTTGGCTATCAGAACTCAACTATTAATTAAAATTTTGGAATCGAATTTTTAGCATTAAAATTGTCTAATGAAATATTTTTAATTTGAAAATCCGATTTATCATGCCATTATCTAAATAAAAATATCGGCTACTGACTTCGTCACTGTAATCGTTTACAATGAAAACTTTTGCAGATTTTACTTGTTATTTAAACATCGCATTTTAAATGCATGATAATTTTGATTGACTATTAACAATTTTCGATTTTACGGTATTTTAAAAATAAATTAATTTCTCTGGTTAAGAAAATGCGTGCATTAACTGAATTTCTCTGTATTGAAAATTGCCGAGATTAATCGACAAGATATGTAAAGAACAATTTTTAATGCCTGTTTTTTCAACAAAAATGTTTTTGAATACAAATTTTTCAATGTGACATTTTTGAAGACATATATTATTGATATTTTGTCATGTAACAAATAGTTTTACATACAGTAATTACTTTCACTTTCAGTTCGATTATCTACTTATGTTTTATAAATTTTAAGTAATTCTAATATATACTCGATAAACTATTATCGAGCACACATTAATTTTGAAATTTTTTAAATATTTTCCTTTAAATTAGAAAAAAAATCATGACATTATATAAAATATAAGCCTCTCAACAGCTTTTTATTTCTCAGATTGGATCATATTCTAAGAAAAAATGATTCTCTAATCTCCATGATAATGACATTCGGAATTCTTTTAAATTACTGTTGTATCTTTGAAAAATTAGTTAGCGTACAACGGATGATATATTCCTATTTAAGAAGTGCTTTGTTTGTAAAGAAAAGTCCATATTATTACTTACCACACGCAGAAGTTTTTACCATATTATCTTCATAAGCTTTCTTGAATGGACAGTATCTAGAATAAATAGCTTATCGAGTTAGATAGGATTTTATATAAACAGAATCTAGCTGAATCTCATTCTTAGTAAGCCAATTGGATTTATGATGTCGTGCAGAATAGATACAAAAAGCTGATTTATTATCAATGATTTCATTATAATAAATCATAGGCTCAATTTGATTCTGTTAATGTTAAACACATGAGCAGATTTTCTAATTTATATCCATTAAAAGTGCTTAATGATGTTTTTATTAAGGTTTTCCTATGCTGAACAAGTATTATCTTTCAACGTGACTCATTTGTTTAATTTTAATTATATTAACATTACAGCATTATGGATGTAAAATTTTACACAAATTAAAGCAATATGATCTCAAATGATTCATCAAGGATACTTAACTAAATTTTGAACTTAAATGACTAATTTAAGCGATGTTAAACATAGTAATTGTTAGAACATTACTGTATATATTTTTCTAAAATTTTTAATGAAGAAAATACAATAAATGGAGCATTTCAGTTGAAAGTGCTAGTAACACAATAAAAATGAAATAAAAGTAATATGAAAATCAATGAGGTTATGAATATAAAAGAAATTATTCTGATGTTACATACAATAAAAATACAATGAATTATTTACAAATTTAATAATCAAGAATATTCACTTGTAAAACAATTTATCAATCAATAGAATAGGAAATTTTAGATGATAGTTTAATATAAAAGTATAATTTTTTTATCGAATAAAAAAATGGTATTTTTTGATATTTTGAGATTTATATTCTGAAAAAGTTATATTCTTATTTGGGAAAAGTAAAATTATTCGAAAAATTCATGTAATGTTCGATTGAAGTTGACGAATTAGTACTCTGTAGTAAATCAAAAATTTCGGTATTAAATCCTATTCTCCAAAGAAGGAACGATAGCAATTGGCAATTTTTATTTTTCGAAAATACTATATACATAGAATTACTTACAGTTATAGTGTTAAACTGATTTAATTGAGAAAATAGCATAAATAATTAAAGAAAGTTAGTTTTAGTTCCAAAATAAAATTCCCCATAGAAATGCAAAAAATATAACATCTAGTTGTATACTTGTAACATTCAGTTGAATATATGATTAATTCAATTATAAATATAATTCAAATTTGTATTTTTCGATAGTATAATAAACGTACTTTTTGGAAGAATCACCGATTATATATAATAATAAAAATATAGCATGATATGACTGAATGGATAATTTGTCTATATTCTAGTATACATTAAAAAAACTAGTTATGTGACTCACTTCTACGGAATAAAGGCAACTTTTTCTAATATAAAGTTTGATGTACATTAGAATTACTATAGTTTTCAAATTCAAAATTCTTCCAAATGATTTATTTTCCTTCTAGGTATTCAAACAGTCGGATTTATTTTTTATATGCATCACAGAAATCGAACTAGATGACGAAATAGAGTCAGATATTTAAGCAATCAATATTTATATTTTATGAAGGAAAATTACAAAGAAATTTATAAATAGCATTTGCCATTATCTGATTATAGCTTACAAAATAACAAATTCATCCATTTTGTGATATAAATGATGAATTTCCTCAGTTTTCACCATTGTTTTACGATGTTTTATTTATAAATATGTTTGCGATAAAAATAAATTCGATTTTGTTAATAATTTAATATACTGTACTGAGAAAAGAGAGGTAATTTACAAACACGCAATGAAATTTAAAGATATCGGCTTTAGTTAATTTAATAAAAAAATGTAAAGCTATTATTTTATAAATTTGAAAAAATTCTATAGAATAAATTCATATTTAAAAGTATTATTTTGTTTTTCCCGTTAAATTTGTTTCAATAAATTATATAAATCCACGGTGTATTGTACTGATACAATAAACAAAAAAATGCAGCAGCAAGTCTGTGGATTATATTGATTAGTAAGATAAAACAACATAATTTTCCATTTATGTATTGAAAATTTACTAAAAATAGGATGAATAAATATTAAACTTTTTAAAAATTAGATATACAGCAATGAAAACAAAACAAAAAAAAATCTCATTTTGTTGTTGAAATAAAGCAATTATTTATTTTTCTTACATAATTTTAAATTCGTATTCTCACATGTTTTATATTCAAATGACATTTTCTTAACAAAAAATAAAAGTTAATCTGATTTCCGATCAACAATCATCTTTGCTTGTGAATAAGATTTCGAAATAAAAATATTTATTTATTTACTGTATATAGTCGAACAAATTCGCAGAAAATATTTTTATTTTATGTATATTTTTCCTCTCTCTTAAAATGAACTTTATTGAACATTCTGGCGTGACTCATAATTTTTGTTTTTCTGTTTTTCTAAGATAACAATGCAATAAATGAAGTGAGTATACTATATACTGAAACAACTGCATATCAGGATCAGTAAGAGAAGAAGAGAAGAGAGGGTAGTTTTTAAAACGATTAAGGAACAATAATAAAAACAGGAACAAAAATTTATTTTTCGCAATTTTTATGTAAGGAGGACACAAAAAAGAGAGTAAAAAAATTCGAAATAAAAGTAATATTTTATGAGGATAACGAATGCCTGAACTCAGATTCATCACTGTCAATTCACTTGACTAGAAAATAAATATTTCAGATTCTTGAAAAATATATATTTGGAAAAATTTTCTAAACTTTCTACGAAAATGAACCTGACAAGTTAAGCATGCATATGATTAGATCTCCAGTTTTTAAAACAAGTAAATGCATACAAAAGATAACTTTTAAGGCATTTTAATTTTAATGTTTATTTTTTTTATTGAAAAAATTTATCATCTAATAAATCTGTTAAATTTACATTACTTTTTGTTTCCATGTTTATATTTAATAATATCAACTAAATAAAAAATATATATGACAACTTAATTACTGTTTTTTTTATTAAGTATGAAATTTGCATGATAACATGTTAAATATCAGAATTGTATCATACAATTTTTTCAACGACGATAGAAAATTTTCTATTCTTCCTCCATTTTTAAAATTATACAACTGAATTAATTTAATCTGAATTAATTTTTGTTCATTATTTGAGTCGAAATATTGATATTTTTTTAAAATAAGTCTAAAGAGAATGATTGAAAACAAAATTAAAAAATAGAAAAAATTCGTTTATTATTATTACTAATAAATATTCAATAATAATGAAGAGATATAAATTTTTAAGAATATTAAGAATTAAGAATTTTTTTTGTGATATTATAATCGATGAGATTTAATTAAAAATAAACTTTTATCTTGAGTAAATATTTATAATTCGTTTAAATTTAAATATCAACTTTTTTCCCCTCTCCCTCTTATTGCTATGCATAATAATAAATTATAATTAAGCAGTCTGTATAAAAATAAAATCATATTACAGATAATTATGTAGAATTATAATATTTCAGTTATTTTCTGATATAAATGCGTCCTCCATAATATATTTATTTAAATAATAATTTTTAGAAAAAATTCAAAAATATGTTAACTTCTTTCAGTCGAATTAATGAATTGCGATACAATAAAAATTTGCATAATTGAATTTTTAAAAAAATTTCATTCAGTTGAGCTTTCTTTACAGAGAAAAAGAAATGATAACATTTTCAAATCAGAAATTATAGAAAGTTTCTATTTATTACTGGATCATGCAACAGAATAAGGAAGAAGACAGAGGAGTTCATATAAAAAATCTTTACTTTTTCTTCTATTATTTTCCTATTCACTTCAGTCAAATACTAAAATTGTTGAATATCTTTGGTAAGAATCATTCGAGTGAAAAATAAGGCAAAATTTTGTTTTATAATAGTATCCAATTTTTTAATGCCAAAATGATCACGAGCAGCATCCACGGTTGGTCTGTCGTCAATGTGGCACTCGCAGTGATGCAAGCATCCGACTGAAAGGTATATAAGGAGCAATGTTGGTGAATTAGTGAGCCAGACATTCTTTCCATGTGGTTTTGAAGAAAATTCCCCGCATCTTGGCCACAGTCCCTAACTGTATGGGTATATTTGCAATGCACAAATTCGGTAAATGCGCTGAAAAGAAACAAGAAATGCATTTATAAGAATATGAATAGACGATAAATTATTAATAAAAATCTTAAATAATATGAAATAAATAATATAATCAACAATTAAATTATTATTTATCTGCACAAAACTTATTAAAAATATTGTTTTCTTATAGAATATAATTAACATGCTGTTCAATGAGTTCATTATTGATCTAGACATAACATTAAAGGTTTATTTCTGTATTTTTTCGTGATCAATCATATATATTATTAGAGAAACGTGGCTGGCTCGTTGGAAATCCCATTTGTATGGGACTTCCAACTATACCGATTCCTATAAGTAAAGTATCATTAGAAAGATCTAATCCCCGGATTTCTGTGAAGGCCAAAATTTTTTGTTGTTATTAATAATTTAAAAATTAACTTAAAATTGTAGTTCCTCTAAAAAGACAAAATTTGCAGGTGACGCTATAACTTAATAATGGCCGCCATCTAATGATTTTGTATATGTGCTGGTAGAAGTTTTTTTTAACGAAACTCCAAGATTATAAGATTAAATTACAAGATTTCTGCTCATTTATATGAGTGGGTAATGTCTAGTATTACAATAATGTATTGATAGATGTTAAGTTTTTCAATTTCGGTTAGTTCAATTTTCTGGTAGTATATATGATGCTCTTTCGACGTATACATGGACATTCATAATACTGAATTCATTTTCTTAATTAAAAACATATCAAAATAGCTTTGAAGAGATATTTGATAGATATATTTATCATTTGCGAAAGATACCCAAGATCTTCAGTATAGTATATACGTTGTGATATATGCATTGTATCTGATAAGATTTTCAATTAAAGGTGGAAGACATTTAACACTCTGTATAAAATTTTTTTCATTTAAAATAATCTAGTAAACTCTTGAATAATGAAAGACTTATTTTGTTTAGAGATATTTTTATAAAAAAATATGATTGTCTTAATAATAAATTAATATTAATGCCTTCTAATCAAATAAGTACCTTATCCCATCATCCAGAATAGCATTATAATATATATTAGATCCTTTTAAAAGTCATTGTCTTAAATAAATAACTAAGTATGTTAAAAATAGATGCTAAAATTTCAAAATAATACGTCTAGCACTTATATTAACGTTCGCATTCTAGAATAATTGCGACAAACGACATCTTTAAATTTTAATTACTTTTAATATTATATATTTAATCATTTGCGAAAGATCCGCAAGGTCGATAAAGTACAAATTTGATGATCGTTTAAAAATACCTCGGTGTCATAATTTCTCATCGCATATTTCCAACCGAGTTAAAATCCTTTAGAAACTTTTAATGAATGGCAAGCAAATTAAACAAACCACTTGAATAAATATAATGTTAAAAGGAAATTTTCTTGATTTATTTTGAACTCATTAGTAGAACAAATACTAATATAACACTTTTGTGTATAAATTATATTAAAATAAATAAAATTAGTGAGTTATAGCAAATGATATAACTTATTATTTCTACTTATTACCGTGAAATTTTATCTAAAAAATTTTCAGTTTATAAATATAATTATGTTTTTAATTACGATCATATTAATGAGTATATAAATGTTCAGTAAATTTGATAAATTTTAGATGGTTGCTTTTAAATATCGGTATTATATATTTAAAATTTTTTGAATTATAATTACCATCGAAATATGTTATATAAGTTATTTCTGAAGTCAAAAAAATTCATTTAAAAAAATAAATTTAGAAATTTGATGGTCAACTATACTAAGAGCGGTTAACACACATGGGAATAGTTGTTAAGAAAGTTTAATGACCAATTTTCCGTTAGGAAGCAGAAATAAATTAAAAAGAAAAACTTTTGCAATATATCTGCAATTTAAAAAATAATTATCGGAAAATTACTTTTTTATATATTCTATATTTAAGTTTACTGTTTTTTTACGTCATAGTTCAAAACTCACACAAGTATCGTACCAGCAGGTTTCCTTCAAACCATCCTCCACTTCACTTTTGGTATCCTCTTCATATTCTGATAAGTGAACCATTCTGTGATATTGAGTTGCACATTTTCTCTCGTCAGTTGAAACATTCTTGAAACATTTAGCATATTTCAAATATTCTATAAAACAAGAGTTAAAAATATATATTTAAAAGTCTTTTAAAATTTTCTAAAGTTATTACATCTCTCTTAGATACTTTTTATAGATAATAAAATTATTTATAGCACGGCATATTAATTTAGTTTTTTTCTTACTATAGCCGCAGAAAAGAGGCAATAATCAGAGCAATAGGACAGCACCACTTTTATTGATCTAATCTAATTGGAGTTAGTGCCAAGAAGTAATATCGAAAACCTTTCTAATATGAAATTTTATATTGAATTCTTTTTCTTTCTTTACTTTTAAACACATTTTAGAGCTCAATATTGCCCAAAAGAAAATGCATATTACCTTATTTTCATAATTTATAAGCTGAAAAAATTGTCATTTATTGGATATTTTTCCTGATACATTTTTCTCATGAATATTTTTTCGTCAACACCACCTTTAATTATCTAACTTTGATATATTTATTTTGCATGATAATAAGTGTTTAATATATTTAATATTTCTACTAACATTATTATTATTTTCTATAAAAAATATACAATAATTTTACTGAAAAAAATTATTTAAAAAAATTTTTTAACATTTAAAAATTTTTCTTAAAATAAAAATAGAATATTAAAATAATTTAATATAATTAAGCATTGAAATAAATAGAAAATAAAAATAGAATTATTACAAACAAAAAAAATAAATTCGGTATAAAATTAAATTAAAAAATTTTAAACTAACTCTACTACAATTCGGTAAATAAAAAGTAATTTTTAATGTAACTTGGTGTATTAACGTAATGCTGATTAATAACTAAAAATAACGTTTCGCAGAGATTTATAAATTTAATTAATAAATTAATGTAAACAATTAGTTGCAACTTAATTTGTAATAAGATTGTAATAAGCGACGGTTACGCGGTTTCTGTTTACTATGCATTTTTTTTTTTTTTTTTCAACGCGGTTTCTGTTTACTATGCTTTTTTTTTTTTTTTTCACTTTCTCTGAAATTTTAAAATTTTCTACTTACTTTCTTGAACAATTCCAGATACGCACAGGTCTTCAATGACATTTCGTGATCCGGAAACAACTGAATCAAACAATCGCCTTTGGGAAGAAGTAAAACATCTCTTGCTGTGATTTTCCACACAATAAAATCCTTCTTGAAGTTGTCTGAAATATTGAAATCATTTTGTATCGTGCATGAATGATACATTCAAAAAATAAAAACCAATCATGCACAAAAATGAAGATAAAAAATAAGGAAAAATAAATTTATTTATACATCGCTAAATAATATTTATTATTTTACTTGAAGAAAAATTACAATTTTATGTATAAATTTTATATACTGAGACATTTTCTAATATCAACAACTATCAAAAAATTTATAAATTTGCTCAGAATTTTAATTTTCACACGAAATAATTTTATTTGGACTAATTATTATTGATAATTTTGAATTTATTAAAAATCGGCATCGAATTAAATATATTATTATTAACTAATAATACATTGAATTAACAGAAATCGATTTTAATAAAAATTTTATAACTAACCTTATAAAAAATTTAATCAATGTATTTATATATTTATATAAAAATTTACATTGATTTAAATTTATTTATAATTCATAATTTTGTTATATTAATAATTTAAAGTTATAAATACAGATAAATTATTTGTATCAAAAATAGTCGATTGTTTAAATTTTAAGTAACATGTTACGGATCATTACATTTTGTAGAGATAAGAAAAATCTATTTTGCTTATTAAAATGCTGAATAATGACATTTTATTTATGCTACTTTGTTTTTCTTATTTATTGCATTATTGAAAAGTAATAAATCTTGATATTAATATACTGTACTATTTTATTTTTGCATACATTTCTTATCTAATATCAATACTTTTTCATCTGCATTTCGAGAAAGAATATTGAAAATATATTTAATTAAGAAGAAAATTATATTTTTCGCAAAACATTACTTTATTTTTCAAAGGAAGAGTATGAATTATAAATTAATTATGCTTTATTTCGTGTACGTTTGTGTGCCTGACTGTCCAACTAATAACATTTAAAATATTATAATTAATAGATTTTTTATAATATTCGGTAGACAAGTTCTGTTATTAAGATTTGGTTTAAATTATAAGCATAAAAATGCAATAATTATCTTTAATATGAGGATCTCTTTAATAAACTTCATAAAAAATCAATTATATAGTTCAGTTGTTATTATAATAAATTCAGAAATCTAAAATCTGCCATTTTAAAATAGTTAAATGTTGATAACAAATACGAAGGATTTTAAAATATTTTAAAGATAGCGAGTTATAAAGGTGGTCGGTCACCCTTTTAATCCTAACTCTAGCTATTTAAAAATGGCGGATATCTAAACTTCAGAAATATTCGCTTAATATATTTTTAACTGATACATAAATTTTTATGAAATTTAGCAGGAAAATAAAACCATAGGAGATGATTTTGATGATATGTAGTCACCCTTTAAAAATGGCGAACTTTCAAATTTCTGAAATGTGCTCATAAGTAGCGCGTTCTAAAAGGTGGTCGGTCACCCTTTTAATCCTAACTCTAGCTATTTAAAAATGGCGGATATCTAAACTTCAAAAATATTCGCTTAATATATTTTTAACTGATAGATAAAGTTTTATGAAATTTAGCAGGAAAATAAAACCATAGAAGATGATTTTCATGATATGTAGTCACCCTTTAAAAATGGCGAACTTTCAAATTTCTGAAATGTGCTCATAAGTTGAAGCTACTTTAAGAACCTGAAACTATCCAGAAGCATTAGCGATGTTATGGAAACATGTGAAGAAAATCAAAAATATTATTATGAAATATAAGATTATTTTTTAATAACTGTTAATATGATCGTTTTTGGCGAAAATCAACAGATATGCCATTGAAGATGTACTAGATGGCATAACATTTTAATCCCAAATCTTTAGTCATTTCAAAATGGCAGAAATATTTAGAAAATAGCTTATTTCTTTCTTAGAACGGCTTATAATGAATTAAAATTAGTTAAAAATTGAAAAAAATCGATTAACATATTTATTAGTTTATAAAAATAAAATATTTTAATCAATAATAAAAAACATTTTATTTTTGTTTGATTTTATTTATTTCTAAACTTTCATTTTTATTCAACAAAAAAGAATTGAAATCATTTCATAAATATTTCCGTTTCTCGGATAATCCAAAATATAATCATCTGAATTCCATTCATTTTTAACGTTTATTAACTTCTGATATAAAGTTAAATCGGGCCAAATAATTTAACTTAACGTATTTTATAAACCAAAAAATCTTCAAATATCATATCATCCTTCTAGAAAATACCTAAAAATGATCTTATTATGGGATTTTCGTTAAAATATCGAGGATATTGACTTACACTGAGCAAACCAGATTGGATTATGAAGTATCCTACATCTGGATTATCCAGAAAATCAATATTTGTTTCTTTTTTATTGAAGATCGATTAACTGAATAATATCGATATATGAACATTGTTTATGGCCTGTTTTCTAAAAGAAAATAATATTTTGCCGAAATTTTATTTACAGTATTCGTTTATCTAATTTATTATTTATTTATTTTAAAGAAAAAAATGTTTTATTTACAATATGACTTCGGAGATAACGCTTTCGTTTTTTTTAATATATAAATTTTTTCGTGCGCATTTTTACTCTACAAATTCTAAACATTTTTCGAAGTCCAATAAAATAAGTAATATATTTCGACCACAAAATAACATCAAAATTTAAAAAAAATGAAAAGTTTTATTTGGAAAGTTCCAGATTAAATGTTTATTTTTTTTTTCTACGGCATCATCACAGCTTTCGCAAAGAAAAGAAATTAAAAAAAATCTTATTCCTCTCACGTCTACATCAGTGAGCGTTAGAACAATTAAGATATTTTTGCTGTTTATATTACATCAATGTAATAATCATATTGAGTTGTTTTTCTGCCAGAGTGTCAGTTGTTTTAAAACTGATACTAATTAACAAATTAATGAATAAATTAATATTGTTCTAATTGAATAATTTTGTTGAAATTTACCTTTCGATATTTTCTAAATTTTCTATTGCTAATAAATTTTTAAATTAAGTCCAGATTTTATTTAAAAAAAAAAACAAAAACAAATGAATAAATTATTTATTACACAAATAGAATTAATTGGGAGCTATTTTCCCTTGATTTACATATATAGTATGTAAAATACACCTACATACAAAGATATATTACTAATTAAGTCGGAATATTTAGATGCTTAAAAGCGCATAAATATTATGATTTTAATTAGCAATATATTCTGAATTATTATTTCGGTACGTATCTGATAATATAAGTAAAGAAATTAATTAATTTATAAATTTAAATAATGTAAAATAGCTGAGAAAATAGTGTGCAATTAATTAATAACAAAATTTTAATACAGTATTTTAATTCCCATGAACTAATTTACATTGATACAGTTTTGTGATTTCTTTAAATTTTGGTTATTAGTAAATATAAAGTGGAAATATCGCATAATTTTAAATTACTAAATGAGACATTAATTTAGTAATAATAGAAATAAAAAGTATATCGAATGGAATAATAATTTTTATTTATCTACAAAATAAATTCATTGATGGCATGTTAAGGATTAATCAGAAAAGGCATATCAGCTTAAATTGCTTATATTTTTATTGTATAAATTAACGCAATGTAATCTATTCAGTAAAATTATATACATAAATGATTTTTGCATAAATTAGCTCTGTATACTTGAAAAAATATATGCTATTAGAGATAACTTCTTGTATCATTGTTTGACAAGATTTCCTACGTACGAACATGTGTTTATAGCAAAACATTTTATTCTATTGGCAATACAGTCTAAGTGTATTACATTTTTTGCTTGACTTTCAATTGCAGAGAAAATCCAAACAGATCAATGATAAGCAGATTGGTCAAGAAGTTTGAAAATACTGGTAGTGTGGACGAAAATAAGAAAGATATTGTCAGTGGAAAGGAAATAGCAAGATCGTTTGTTCTTGTTTTATGTTATTTTTCAATGGAAGTTATTAAGCGACAGAATTTACCAGAGTCAACAAGGATCGTCCATCTGTTACGGAATTGGCCATTATATAAATAATAGAGTTCAAAGGGCAGAACTAGGCTTTCCCTGTAAATTTTGGAATTGTGGGAATCGGAATTGAATCCCGAATCCGCTATCACATGGCTGTCTCGAACCAAGTAGATATATTGCCATCATCAAGAAATAACAACTTCATAACAAAATATGTACAAATAATTCTGTAGAAGATTCAAATGCACCATAATTTCAACAAATACAACAAAAATGATAGATTTATTTTTGTAATTTTTACTAAAAAATTCATGCAATTTAATGAAATCGTCGGTTTACATGAGACCAATTTACATCTTCACGATTATGGTTAACATGAATTAATGGGATGGGATATTCTAAACATTAATTTCAGACTATCCCATCCCATATATGGAAGCTCTAATATATTCACTTTTCTGCCATAGAAAATTTTGAATCAGTTTTTTCGCCAATACGGTGATATCAAAAATTTTTACCAGTTCCTACGTGAAAAGGTATCTGTCTTTCTTTGAAGGATTTGACATTGATTAGAATCCTAGAACGCATAATTTTATGGAGGAATCGGATTCAGCTCGTTGAATTTCATCCTTCTGTACTGACTTCACTGCGGGTGTGGACGACTTACGATAGACTGGAATAACTTCTTCACTTACTTTCTCAAGTAGAAAGCAGGTAAAGCTAAGAAAGAAATCACATCGCAACATTAGCAGCAGATTTTGGAAAACATGCCATTCAATTTCTTTGAGGCATGGTGCTTTGTTTGATTGATTTGTTGTGGTTGGTTACATCATCGAATCACACAATAGATATATTTAGTTGCAGCCACTTTAGAACCCTCTACGGACTGGGTATTCAGTTCGGGAAAATATTCTTCTAATAGGATGGGGATCCGATTGCATATAATTAATACAGTTAAAGGATGTTTTTCGTTTTTGGGATCATGATATTTCGATACCGTTTCTGGACATTTTGGTAATCTTATTTGATAAGTTTTGACATTGATCTCAATTCTTTGGATTATTTTATGAAGAGATTTCTTCTTCCTCTCCGTTTACACCATTTTCTAACTGGAAATTACTAAAGGGTATTGATATTATTCCAGCGTCCACCACAATCTATAGGAATAAGTGAAAGATAATACTGTATATAAATTGATAGAAACCATCTTCACACAATTGATGAACTGAAAGAAATTGATCTGTTATCACCATCATAACTCATGATATTCTATCCAGAACAGTTGCCAATTTTCAACATCAGCTATAACTATTTTTGGATGACAGTGATTCATATAGTGATATATATTTTTCATTAAAGGATTATTCTCCCAAGTTTAATATTTTAATCAAAACTCATATCATTCATGTACTTAATGCCCAATGTGTTCAAAATAAATACAATATATTCAGTTTTTATTTTGCTTAATATTTTTTTTTTACAAAGTTTTCTAGTGATGATTGTAGCATATTTGAACTGAATTTTGGGATCATCAAATCAAAGTTTAAGTAATATTTATAATTAAAAAAATAAATTTTACTTTTCAAATTTCATTAAAAAAGTCTTTTTTTTTAGAAATTTGTTTTCCGTTGTCAGTTAAATACCAATTTATTAAAATTCTCCTGTTTTTCATTTTTTATGCATTTTCTCTCCAGAAGAAAAAATATATATTTACAGTCAATTCTGCTTAATTGAAACATATCGGGATTAATCCATTTTGGCCCGATTAAGTGGCTGCCCCATTTAAACGAACTGATAATAAATTCTAAAATAAAATATGTAATGTGTAGGTAAATAAATAAATAGGTAAAAAAATACTAATTAGGTAGCTATTTTAATGCTTTATTAAACCAAAATACAGAAAATGGGCCACTGATATTCACGCCTCGCCCGTTAACTATGGAAAACCATTGATCTAATGCTTCTTCGACTTCTGGATCTTTTCCATCAGCTTTCTTTTGAATGTTCCTGAAATTTGTTTCTGTAATGACCATTCCTCATACAGTTGATTTTCTTGCTGTAGGAGACGCGCTATGGTAGATTTTGGTATACCAATTACATCAGCGAGTCTATGATGGCTTGTATTAAATGGCTGGCTTTTAATTTTACCAGCCAATCAATTTTACTTGAAAGTATAAAATCATTACTTGGCATCTTGGCAAAGATTTAAATTTTTAAATAAAATCGTCACTGTAAATGAATATCGCTAGGTACAGTATATAGTAATGGTAGACTCTAAGGCTGGATTCACACTGGCCTTGCGATGGCGATCTCGACTACAACCGCGACCGTTGCTATAGAAACAATCCCATCAGGCCTCGCTTCCCGGTTCGCTTGCTCTACGGCGACCACGACAATATTCAACTCGCTGAATATTGTCGTGGTCGCAGCGGCTACGTCATTACGATAGCCAATAGAAAGGAGGCATTTGGCCATCTGTTACGAGCGGCTACGTCATTACGATAGCCAATAGAAAGGAGGCATTTAGCCATCTCTTACGAACTGTGTGATACATCAGCTGTTATTGGCTGTGTTTACGCAGTTGCTATTGGTTGATTTGAAAAATCGTGAGGCCGGTCGTGATCAATGTGCATGTTCTATCGCAAGTTGTTAGTCGTGGTCATAGTCGTAGATGTGGTCTCAGAACAGTGTGAATCCAGCCTTAAGCAGATTCATACTGCCAAACGCACGACGATAGATAACCGATTCGTATCAAGCTAGTGTTTCGAATCGGTTATCTATCGTCGGTTATCGGTTATCTAAATATTAGTATAAGTAATGTTGACATTTTCAAAAAATTCCTAAAATATGTTAAAAATTGCTAAATTCCTTTCCTGCTACTGTCCCAATTAAGCCTTAAAAATTATGTATTAGTTTATTAGTTTGGTTTCTGTTCTTTGAGATTTAGTCCCAAAAAAGCGCTTGCCCAATTAACCGGTGACCCAATTAAGCGGAATCGACTGTATATATTAATTTTCTTAGAATAGTTTGCGTACAAACAAATGACCATTTGCAGGTAAATTATCATGTTTCTGGTTGAGTTTTTTTTACTCAGACGTATATAGTTTACGGAAGACAAAAAAAGCATTAAAAATGAGATTTAGAATAATCTTTTTAATATATATCATATAGTGGATCGGGGGAAGTCGCTATACTTTAGCTTTTTGACCCTAAAACTCATATTAAATTTGAATATTTTCCTTTCATATTTTTTGTACTTAAACTTACAAGTGTTATGCATATATGACGCCATCAAAATCTTTGATATAGCAATCGGGTAATTTTTTATTATTTTTTAAAAAAAGTTACAATTAGTCATCTTACCCCGAATATTCCGGGTAAGATGCCACTGCGCTTTTCATGTTATTCACTTTAATAAATAGCCAAAATGAACTCTTTAATCATCCAACAAACTTCTTGTTCACTATACCATGTATATTTTACTAGAATAAATTATTAAATTCTATAAAATTACAAGAATTAAATAAAATCAGCTATTTAGATATTGTATACATCCACGGTGGTTAAGTTGCGGTTTTTGAGCCACATTCAACTCTTTGATGGCTTTAGTGTGGCTCCCTATCTCGAAAATCAAAAGTTGATATAGAGCAATCTCTTTTAATTAAGAAAGATGTAGGAGTTGTCCATTTGTCCATATAAAATAAGCTATCTAAACACTTAGGAAAGTGGATTTAACAGTTTTTCCTAAGCCCTTCATATACAATTAGTATTAAACATATAATGAGTTATTTACTGTGTGGTCCCATGCCATATTTTCCATCATCATATCTCTATAATTTTTGATGAAAATTTCAACACTCGCTGGAAACTTTTCGATTTCTAATGCGAGTAATTGATAATCTGATAATATCCATCATCTATATTTTTGGCGGGCTTATAGGAGGTTATAATAAACCACCTTTTGTCGCCACCTGTTTAAATATTAAAGAATTAGAGAAAAATAAGCATCTTCCCCCGATTACCATCTTCCCCCTATCCACTCTAAATAAAATCTGAATATAAAAAAATTACTTTTTAATTTTTAAATATTACTTGAATTTTTATTTGATCTTATAAAAATTCTGTTCGAATATAAGTCATCAGAAAACTTTTACAAGAAGAATAATGACAGGGTTAAAGACCTGATTCTTGGATATTCCTTATTATAAAAACATATAAACTATTTAAACGGAACCATCTTTTGAATTAATTTTCAATAAGTAATTCTGGAAGTTCAAAAATAATTAAATATGTAAAACCTTTATATTATTTATCGTAAATTATATCGAGTATTTCTGTGAGATTTTAACATCAGACTGAATCATTTAAGAAATGTGTAGTCGAACTTTTTCCTATCGTTATAAATATTGTATCAAAATCCATTGTTTATGCTGCTTTAAGATTGCATACTGGAACATTGAAAAGCTCAAAGATTTAATACTGTTACCATAAAATATTCCATCTAACTGTTTACAATATTCAACAATTTCAATTTGAAGATACAATCGAATTTAATAAATAGTTTACGTTGAAAATTTCTTTAACCTTTTTTCCTTCTTTAATTTCTTAAATTTTTCAAAAAATGTTATCTTTTGTTTAAATAACTTATACTTTTACATATTTTTTTTCTACTTGTTTTTCTGTTCTCATCAATTAAGAATTATTTAATGATTAAATGAACTAACTACCGTATTATTATGAAATTTTGAGAACTTTTCGGTTATTTCTCGACTCGCTTGAGGTTGTTATAACACTTAGAAGTTAGTTACATTATAGTGTTTATAATTATTTCTGTTGTGTTTTAAATTAAACTGAATTATTATAAATAAATATTACAGATTACTGAACATAGAAAATTTTAAATAAAACTTCAACTTTCCGACTACTCGATGATTTACAACTGAAAATTGGTTTTAATAATATAAAAATATTGACAGAAGTTATATATTTAACTAACCGTGCTAATAGTAATTTAGATCAATTAATATTAATTTGCTTTATTTCCAGTTGGTTTCAACTGGAAATAAAGTTTCAATAGTCAGATCTATAAATACTATTTATTATAGTATGTTAAATGAAATATTAATCTTGAATGAACTGATGACTCTTCAGTTCAAATGAATGTATTTTTTTCTTCATATTTTATAAATATTTAACCAAAAGATAAAAACTTATCATAATTATGAAGGAAGACGAATCTTCTAAGCGAATTGAATTTATTTTTCCATAAAGTAAAGTAATATTAAGATATACATAATCTGAATAACGAAAAAAAGATTATTTCATGCCACTCGTGTTTATAAAACAGTTTGGGCTTTTTTAAATAAACGTTACTTTAAATTCTACTTACTGACAGACATCTATCAATTCTTCTTTGGTGGTAGCAAATGCCAATTTTTCGCTCTGTGTCACTGCTTGCAGAGATGCCATGCACTTTTGGAAATTCTCCAAGGAGCAATTGAAACTTTTTCCATTGCATTCTGAAATTCAAAAATAATTTTTTTAAATTTAATTATCTGTATTATTTATTTCACAAGCATATAATTAACTTTATAAATATTGATTTCATTATAAAAAGTAATTATGTAAATATATATTAATTTAGTGTATTTAAAGAGATATTTTTCAGTAAAATTGTATCGTTCGATCGCTTACACTCTCGTTAGTGGCATCTTTCAAACTCTTTCGTGCTCGCCAACGATCGTGATACATGAAAACCAGCAAACAATATTTTCAATTTTGTTTCGAAATCAGTTCTTGATAGAATGTTACACAAAATGTCTTCAGAATCGTTGATCGAGAATATCATAATCGCTATCAATGAAGAAGAAAAAAATCAGATAAAACGTGTTATCGGCAATTACGCCAAGTTTTTAAATGCAATAACAGATAGTTTTATGAGAGATGACATAAAAATAAATTTCTTTCAATTAGCACAAATATAAAAAATGAGTACTAATAAATAATGTTGTCCAAAGTGACATAATCTTTATTAATGCTTGCTTTCGATACGAAATAATATATTAAATCTCACTCATGCTCATGTAATTCCTGTTTATCTTAGACTGATATAGCTTAATAAGGAAAACTGAGTAAGCCTTGTGTTTTTATGTAAAAAATAAATATTTCATCTAATCAGTATCTAAGTTTATGGCCTTTTCCTCTACTAGCATCGATGCTATACTAAGTTAAGTTGTGAAGCTAGTTACGTTATAAAACATGAACAACATATAAAATAGAAACAAGAAAACTATAATGTAAAAATCATCAGAAGTAATGCAACAGCCTCTTTATTGATTATTCAATAAACAAATTATATTGTTAGGCCATTGAATTAATAATAAAAAAACTAAAATTTCGTTAAATTGTAATATAGATTTATATTAGTTTGAATTACTGTTTCCAATCTCTATATTTCATAACAGTTTTATTGGTTGGTCGGAGAAAATCGCCTTTGTACTTTTTCCTTTATATTTGAATCCTGTAATCTTGTTCATTCTTAAGAAGTTGATATTCTATATGTTATTAAATAACTTTTGGTTAAATCTGCTAAAATAATATATATATAAGGAATTAAAAATAAAAAAAATTATTAATTAAAAAATAAATTTATAAATATAATGCAAAAGTTTGGAATATATTTTAATTACTTGATAATCAAAATAATTAATATATGAATTAAATCTAAATATTGATAATTTATCTCAGAACTATTTAAATTATAAGAAAATATTTTCTAAAAATATTTTAAACAATTTATCGTATACATTCCTGATAATCTGTTATGTATAGATAAAAAAAATGAATACTTTATATCATAGTAAAATTAAAGCAACTACATTAGGAAGAAAAAAAATGTTTATTTTAATACGAAAATTATGTTTATTAGCCGAAATTGCTTAAAAATTGCTAGTGTTTGCATGCATTTTTACGGAAATAAACTGTAACAACATCCTGAGATGTAAACAGTAAATTAATAAGAGTTACATTAATAAATTTGTTACATAGTTAATTACTTGATAATCAAAATAATTAATATATGAATTAAATCTAAATATTGATAATTTATCTCAGAACTATTTAAATTATAAGAAAATATTTTCTAAAAATATTTTAAACAATTTATCGTATACATTCCTGATAATCTGTTATGTATAGATAAAAAAAAATGAATACTTTATATCATAGTAAAATTAAAGCAACTACATTAGGAAGAAAAAAAATGTTTATTTTAATACGAAAATTATGTTTATTAGCCGAAATTGCTTAAAAATTGCTAGTGTTTGCATGCATTTTTACGGAAATAAACTGTAACTACATCCTGAGATGTAAACAGTAAATTAATAAGAGTTACATTAATAAATTTGTTACATAGTTACATATCTTTTTGCTAATTTTTCTGGAACGAAAAATAAAAATTAATATCACGAAAAATTAGTCTTGTGCTACTTAATTGCACATATAAGTATTTGAAACAAAAATGGATATTTTCAATTTTATCTAGTTAACATACAAATTGTTATTTTTATTAAATTAGCATTTTTATTTGGAATCCGAAAGATCTCCTTCGATTTAACTACCAATATAGCTTTAATTAAAGTTCACCCACTACCATAAAGATTCAGAAATTGCTTTTTATTTCAGACATTTTCGCGATTTTTAACTGTCAGAAGCATTGGTTAGACTGTACGGAAAGATGCGATAAAATATATTTGAAATTTTGACTGTACCTATTCTTAAAACTAAAATGTGGATTGAAAATAATCATAAAATATTCTTTTCTTTTATTTCCGATTCAAAAACTGAGAATGGAATTATAAGCAGTGTTTAAAAAAAAAACACTGCTTATATTACAGCATTAAAGTTTATTTTTAAATTCTATGACTCGTTGAGAGTAAAATCCAATATAATATGAATACTAAAAATAAAAAAATCGCAAAAAAAATCTTCTATTCTTAAATTTGTACTTTATTTATTCATGTTATATTAATAATTCCTGCATATAAGAAATTTTGTCGTATCAATACATTGTGTTTGTTTATTTTCTCTTCTCAAATCTCTATCTTTTTTTTTTTTTTTCTTTTGTTGTCCTAACATCAATATTTGTGTAAGAACAAAGAAGTTACTGCAAATAAGAAAGGTTACATTATTTTGATTTTTAAAAGATATTAGAAACGAATATGTTCAGTTAATAATTCCTTCCATATTTTGCTATATTTAATTATTGTAAAAGGATATCTTTTTTATTATTTCTAACTACATTAAGCAATAATTGATGGTATCAGTCTCGTAATTTTTTTTTATCTAATAGCAACAAACCGATGATATAACTCGTGTGATACGCATACAGATTTAATCAAATTTAAAAATTCCGTTTTACGTTTTAGAGATAAAGCTGCACTTATCATTTACAAAATTCGTGCATTTATATTCATAAAAAAATTCACAGAGCTGTAAGAAAATGAAAAATTATTTATATGTAGAAAAATATATTATCTGTAGCATTTTAATAATTTTATGAAAAAAATATAACAATATATATACGGTCAACTCTGATTAAAATATTTTTTATATAATTTTTTATTTTTGATTTGCGAATATTATGTCTACAGTTTTAAATTAAATAAAAAAGTCATGTAAAATTTATTTTCTTTGTTATTTCTATTCTAATTTATTGAAAAAAATTTTTTTATCAAATTTCTTTCCCAAAAAAAGTAGTCTCCATAAATCCAAAAATTTATAGAATGAAATAAATTGCCAAAAATATCTACTGCACCTTGTGTTTTTTATTAGTTTCCAATTTGTTCTAAATCAGCGGGTGGGTCACAAGTGAGTAAGGATTTCTACTGTTGTATATATCAACCGTTTAACTATTTCAGAAGATGAAGATTTAAAGTCTCTAATATTGAATGTAATATTGGTATTACAGTAAAGCGCCAAGCCATATCTGAGGAGTTATACCTTCCATAATGACCGAAAAAACATTACGAAAGTAATTCTTTAAATCTTCAGAAATCGGTAGCATTTGGACGTGGTTCAAACGAAACGATATTTTTTCATATAAATTGACTTTGATAAATATTCTAAGGATAAGTTTACTCGAGTGACTTTAAAGCACAGTATTATAATTTGTATTATTTTAAACAAATAATTCTCTAAAAATATAAAATTTTTATTCTTATATGCTTAAATATATGATGACAATACCTTCAATAAATTCTTATTAGGCATATATTTTTATTTTATTATTTACTTTAAAAATAAATGATTTATAAAGCAAATTTTTAAGAGTTTTTTTTATTAAGATTAATGAGTAGAAACTACTAAAAAATAACTTTTTAATGGTTTAGAATGTTTGCCATTAAAGTTATCAAACAAATTTGCAAAATATACAATGTTCCCTTTAGAATTTAGGATGGAACATTTGAGTTGTTTTAATATTTAAATAAAAATCATTTCTGTAAAAATCGCGTGATGAAAAATATTTTAAATCTTAAGAAATAGTAGAAAATCACAACTTTCATTCTAAAAAAAAAATAAAATAAATAGTTTATATTGTTTTGGAAAATTCCCATCCATAAAATGTCTCTGAACGGAAACAACCAATAAGTATAAAGAATAGATTCGGAAAGAAAACTTTCAATTTATGTTACAATCTTTACGCTTTTTAAATAGTAATTGCTCGACAAATGTTCGAAACCATCACTTACCGATACTTGATATTTAAACTAGTTTTACATATTTATAAAATAAGCTTAAATGAAATATTTAAACATTTACACTTAAATTTTATTATAAATATTAATAACTATATATTAATTAAATAATTTCCATATAAATGAATCAATGAAATTCTCTTCACGCATATAAATTAACTACCGCGTATCTATTAAGCTGTTTTGACCATATTATTTTAATAATGTTGTTAAGTGAGTGAAAATTCCGTCGCGGATTAAAATCAAGTCGAATCAGGCCAATAGTAAATTTATTTAAGAACTGCATTAAAATTTCAAAAAAAATAATGTTAATAAGCGACTGCCATATTTTATTTTTATGCCTTAAATTTGCGGTTTGATTAACAAGAATTTGTTATTCATAACTCGACATTTTAACGAAATTTGACTGAATTTATGATGAATAATAAGCGACTACCATATTTTATTTTTATGCCTTAAATTTGCGGTTTGACTAACAAGAATTTGTTATTCATAACTCGACATTTTAACGAAATTTGACTGAATTTATGATGAGTTTTATTCCAATCCATTTATCAGAACGTCGACATTCATGGTAAAAAAAAGAGGGGAGAAAAAGAAAAAAAAAAAAGTAAAATAATCAATCTACTCATTCAACTCGATTGTCTATTTAGTAATTATTTCAAGTGGTTTCTCTACGGATAATAAATTCGTGTTCTAATGACGCTAATGAATTTTACAACCGAAACTGCGACAAATATTTATGGCGATCTTTATACTCCAGTTAATAAATTATTTTAAAGGATTAAAATTATATACGTTTAAGAAGAATATCATAAAAAATAATATTGTTATAACAATAAACGAGATAACGTACGTGATAATTTTTAAAAGCCGATCTTTTCGCCGACAAAAGAAAGAAGCTGCTGAAAGAAGTTAAAGCACGCTAAAGAAGGTATTAAAGATTGAATTATCTTAATTAAAAAATTAATTAATATTCTCAACGAGACTAATAGTTAAGTTATTTCTTTATAAATGGAGGACACGTCTCAACACCCGAAGCAGTTTAGTCAATACATTTCTTTTTTGAAAGACTTGTTGATTGGATTTTCCCCGAACCACATTGTCCTCTTACATTATTCACTAAACCTAATCACGAAATGCTTTTGCTGGAATTGCTACTTCATTGAATCTTTTAACGATTTAAAAAATATATTTTTAAAATTAAATTATTCTAAACCGTAATTTATAAGAAAACTGGGCTTCCTGTTTTAATTAAATGTAATATATTTATAAAAGTAATCCCTCCACTTTCTTCTGGTAATTAAAAATTTATATATCTCCTCTAATATTATATACCATATATTATTTTTTTTTTAAACTATCGTTTATGTGTTAAATTATTAAGTTTATAAGAAATTCAAAAATTTAAAAAAATATTATAAATAAAATATCACGTTATAAAAGAATAAAAATAAAAATAAAACACGAAATGAAACATAGAATGGCATTCGCATTGATGAAAAATGATTCCTTTTATAAAAGAGCATCGTATTAGTGTCAAATTTTATCTTATCGTTCCAAATTTATGATTTCTTTTATAAAAATTAGTTTTTTTACGAAAGCGATATTTATTAGTCGAAATTTTAACAAGTTTAAAAGAAATTATCGAAATTTCTTTATAGTTTGCTAAAAATATTTTAAATAAAATTTCTGTAAAAATCTGTCAATATAGAACTTTCGAACGAGTGAAAACTTTGTAAGCGAGTATACGGTGTACGTATAAAGTGATTTATAAACATTTCGTTAGAAAAAGCAAATATTATATTTTATCTTTCTTATATTGAGAATGAGACGTGATTTATACACTTTTAAAACTATTAAAGTTAAATTGAAAAGATTAACGAAGATTAAAGTTATGTTTTTTTTTTTTTCTACTTTTTTTGAGGGGAAGTTTTTTAAGAAGGGGAAATTCCAAAATGGTACTTACCGTAAGACAAACAGAGTAACATCAACAAAGTCTTGAGCGATGATTGCATGAAAGGACCCTCGGGAGACCTGGTTGTAGACGTCGTGTCTCCTGCAGCTCCAACCACTAAGTGCGGCCGCACTTCTCCTCCTCCACCTGATCAATAGGAAAGGTTCATTCTGTTGCACAGAGGCGGAGCACTCTTGTTCTTATCCAGATCAAGGGTTAATAGTTCGGTAAATGACGAGTGAACTCACACCATGACCTTTCCACATAATTCATTGCTGGCATCTTGTTCCTTTTATTTTTATGTTCTTCAGCCGATAATACAAGAAGTAGATGTCGTATGTCAGTAATGACTAAAAACGGAAACAATAAATAAATTACGATTTTTTAAATCATTACTTAAAAATCAATATTTTATTAATTATACTTAATCGACGAATATTTCGGCAGTGATGTAAATATCAAATTTTTTTAAATTAATAGTTTTTCAAACTAAGTTTCTAATGCTTTAGGTTTATTTTTTAAGCGATTTCTTTATTATGTACTGTATAATCAACAAAATAAATATAAAAAATGAATTTATTTTATTATTAAATTCTATCGATAATGATTACCGAATGCCTTTCTACATTATATAGTTAACTCTTTCCATTCGAGAAGAATATAGAAAGTTAAAAAAATTTTATTATGATAATATACATTTACATTTTCGTAAATGTAAAAATTATCTTTATGGATAATTTACATAGTTATGAACGAAAGGTATGTAAAACATAGAAGAGTAAAGGCTGACAAATGTGTTATATTATTCCATATTGTAGTCTAACAACATACATGTACCAAACCGATTTTTTTGGAAAAATAATAGTTTAAACGTTATAAACTAGTGAAATAAAAATTTTACTAAAATTATAAAAAAATTTATTATTATTATTAGCATAATAGTGAAAATTTATACATTTTAAGATAGGATAAATTATCTTAATAAAGCTTCAAGTTAATTTCTTATAAAACCGCGCTGAATTCAAGAGGAGTATTGGATGGTATCGATATCTGTACTCACTCAGTAATAAAAAGTTGTGTTAAGGCCATCTTACTTTCTGAATCAACTCGCTTTTGAAAATTTTAAGAATTTGTTTTTTTACAAATTTAAAATATTAAAGCAATGACTTTTTTTATTTTTTTGCTTTTTGTTTTTTGCTGAAGTCGTTTAGATAAGTTTAATCGACTGCACTACGAAAACCATTTGATGACTTTTTCGTGCGAATACTTTTGAAACATTAAAAATGCGAATTCATGCATGAAAGAATCGAAATCTATGTTGAGGAACGTAAATGTTTCGAATTTTCACAATTCTGTCATTGCACACACACGCATAAACTCGCTATAACGTAAAGTAATGCGATAAATACAATAAAACCTCACTAATTTTGTGAAGATTTTTTTTCTTCTAAGCAGAAAATTTACAATCTTTCCGAAGTTAAGAGAGCTCGTTTGATTAAATTTTTTAATTGAGAATCAATTAACATAACACATTAATTAAATTTCAGAATTTAAAAAGTTCGTATTCTTCATGTTATGTGATTATTTAACTTTGCTTTAAATATATTTACATAAAGTTTATTTTTATATTTCTTTCTAATAACATGTAAGATGATATATATTAATTGACTGTGAATAAATTTGCCTGTTTTATGGACAAATATTTGGAAATATCTATTCTATAATCCGATGTAATTATGTTCTATAATTTAGACTTCACTAATTAGCAAATTCCGGATTATAGATTGTAATTCAACACGAATTAATGAGAATTTCACTTAATTTGTAGTCTTTTACAATTAGTTACAATATAAAAAAAAATTAAAAATCATATTTAATTTTCGTTAAAATCATTTAATGCGTTCATAAAAGCTCATTATAGTTTCCAAACTGCGCTCTAATTAATAATGTTTTAATAACAAAATTATAAATACAAACATGAAAATTTTAAAAATATATTTTCTATAATCCGCTAGAAAAACATTTTAAATTTTTCTATCATTAAATAATATTTAAGGTAATAAAATGGGGTGTTAAATTAAACGATATTCTCATTCTAGTATGGTGCGTACGTGAGAAACGACTGTCACTTAGACTTATTTCGAATGACAAAATATGTTTATCGTCTATACTACATCATCCTTTCTCAACGTTTTCGCTAATGTTATGCGGTATATTACCTTTTGTCAGGGTTTATAGATAATATATGCAACCTGTCACCATCCTTACGCGTATAATCGACTACATTTATTTCAGTATAAAACTTTATACACAATTTTTAATCATTGCCTCTCCATTTCCCTACAGAATAACCTTCTTTTAAGTGAGCAAATTTAATAAGAAAAGAAAACGAAAAATCACACTAATCGAGAAATTATCCTAATAATTTTAAACATCAACATAGTTAGTTGTCTTTCTCTACGAGAATAATTAGGTAGTATTAATCAAACGTAACTAGAAATGGACTGGATAATCTGAAAGAACTTTAGGATTATAATAATTAAATCTTTAATAGAATTTTATATAAAATCACATCGTCGGGTAGACAAAATTATGAAAAACTGTTTATTTGTATGACTGCAACCGTTCTCGATCAGAGATGTTTTCTTTATGCCTACAGATGGCGCCATATTAAACATTTATCTGAACAATGTAAAAATTTGTATGGAGGGAAATGCGTGTTACAGAATGGAAACAACATTAAAAAAAACGATCAAAAATTAATATTTATTAATATTTATTAATTTATATTTTTTTTTTTTTTTTTTATGAATTCCCTTATACAGCTTCTCCCAAAAAAATGTTAAATGTTTATATCATTCCCGACTGAAACTCTAACAGCGGATTTTTTTTTTAATTTTTCATTATACAGTTTAATTAAATTATTTATTCGATTACTGTTCTTTGTATCGATACTTTTACGCGAATTAATAATTTTTCGAAATAATTAGAAAATTCCGAATAATATGATAAATTTAATGAGATTATTTACCTTAAAATTATTAATAAACAAAATTCTACTTGCAATCTGATATAACTTAATTATCTTAACTTTTACATATTCTATAATAATTTATTTATGATATTTTATCCCTTAAAAATTAGTTTATTTGTTAAAATCAGATAAAAAAAATTATTAATGTAAATTTATCTCTAGTTTTAATATCACAGGTAATAAAAATCAATATTTTATATTTTCAAAAATATAGTATAATTTAATTATGATAATATAAATTAATTTACATTTTATAGATTTAAGAAAATTATTTTTACTTCTTTAAATCCACCTAATGCGTTTGTTATCAATTTATAAATTATTTTTAAGTCTGAAACATAATTTTACTCAATAATATCGGCAGTAATTACGTGTAAAGTAAGATTATTCATTAACTAAAGAGAATTCGCTACCGCTAAACAATATTGACACATCTAAAAGTGCAAAGAGTCGAACTTTAATGATTATTACATTGATTGTGTATCAGTTACTGCACGACTCTCAGTGTCGCATTTAATAAGATTCGATACTGTATTTTAATTTAGAGGTGATACTAAGGGAATATTCTTCACCGAAGTCATTAAGCTTAATGAGCGATTAAGCTTTAATGAGTTGAGATTCTGATTAAAGATTCGGACAACTTCCGAAATGAAAATTTGTTATTTTTCTCGATGAATGCACTTGAAATTATACAATATTTATGAATTATGTAAATGATTTATCATAATTCTGGAATAAAAAACAAACACGAAATATTAAATATAGTTATGATAACTTAAATGTACAGAATGAATTTGCAACTTGGTAACAGCTTTATAAATCGGTATTCTTGAAGAATAATGGATTGCTTTCACGCTGAGTATAGCTAAATAATGGGCAATTCAATGGCGATATTTTATTCACCACTCGTGTACTGTGACATCACTAAAATATCGCCATTTATAAATGGAAAGCGGGTCAAGTTGTACATTATTGCAGTTAAAATAAAATCGTTTTTGTTTGAAACTTTGTGTGATAGTTTCAATATGGTTGCAGAATGATAGGTGAAAATTATTGAAACTTAGAGTATAGAAGTTTCATAAAATTCCTTACAGATATATATATGAAAATATTGCTGATACCGAGGAAAAAGTTCGTGCATGACTGTATTATCTCTGGTGACCCAAGAAGTATTAGATGACAACAAGAAAATTACAAATCAGAAGTGATATCGAGTTGTGCAGCAGCTTTAGAAAGAATTGAGTATTATTCTAGAATATTCATGTTCTTCAAATCATATTGTAGTTACAGGTGAATTCGTATTTGTATTTTTAGTACAAATTATTGAAAACTTTTCTTATATTGTCAATAGCTTCTTGTAAACTCCTTGAAAATAAACGACAATAAATGATTAATTTCTTGCAGTAATGATCTTAAAATATTCTGTTATGCTCCTATTTAACATTAACAGCTATTCCGAATGAATATATTGTATATATGATTTATATGTTTAAAATATGTTTAAGGCATGTATAATCTAGCAAGATGTTTCTTATGCTGCTTTCTACTCGGAGAATACTAAGCAGTTGAGCATTCCAATGAACACCATAGCTGTTAAGTAAAGGATGAGTTCAATGGACCGGGCCAAACCTTTCCTGAAAATATATGGTGTGGGAGCACGGATATTCTTTAGGTAGTAAGCAAATATTTTACCACTCAACTATCCAGTCGACCAAATATGTTAAATATATTTATATCTGTTACTTTACTATCATTTAAATATAAAACAAATCAGATACAAATAATTTCTGTTTCTGTACTCTTTATAATGATGTAGAGACATCTGAATTTGAAATGTTAAAGTTAACCACTGGTATTCTGTAACTTCAAGAAATATGGAGATGGCAATAATGTCTTAATTATGTTCACACATATCAATTGGCCATCGTTAGTGTTGTTTTAATCTGCTATTACCTACAACTACAAATTTATATTGTTTTGTTTTATTGCTATTATGCTATTTTATTGCGAATTTACGACTTACACTGTATTTGAAAGCTAAAATTAATAATATTCTGACTAATAAAGCAAATGCGAAATAATATTTGCGTAATTATATAAAGAAAATTTCAATTATTATGTTAAAGAAAATTATCTAATGTAAGTGAATTTAACAATGCAGAAATGAACAGAGATAGTTCTATAGAAATAAATAAATAAATGTAATGATGGCTTCTATAGAAAATAAAGAATTTAATTTTTATTATTTTTTGCCATGTATTGTGAAAATGTCATTTGAAAATATTCATTTCTATTTTAAATACAATGTATTATAGCCATCATTAAAAGAAAATAATGGATAATTGATTATCTTTCTTCTGCAACAGACTTCATTTCTAATCATGCAACTTTGTATATTTCAATACTAAAGATGCAGATGAAAAGAAAATAGTTTTAATATTTTATCAAATATTTTTTAAATATATATTCT
The DNA here is from genome assembly GCA_000484575.1 of Olivierus martensii. Classification (NCBI taxonomy): domain Eukaryota; kingdom Metazoa; phylum Arthropoda; class Arachnida; order Scorpiones; family Buthidae; genus Olivierus; species Olivierus martensii. The sequence continues at coordinate 29,447 of AYEL01086803.1, forward strand.
AAATAAGTTAGTTTCCATTATTATCTATTATAAAGAAGTCATCATTACGAAAATCCGGCAGTAAACATAAAAAAAGGATCATGTTTCGTTGGTAGAGCTTATAATATTTTTCAAATACTATTTTTCTTTCTGTTTTAAGTTTTAATATTTTATCAAATATTTTTTAAATTTGTAATAATGAATTACTGTAAAATCTATTGAAAGATTTATATAGCATTCATCAGCGACAGGAATCGATAAAAACATTTTTGTTTTTCTGAAGAGGTTATAACTAATGTTAACATACCAAATATTGATTTTCTTTGCATTTAAATGGAACTTCAATTAGACATGAAAATCTTTTGTCTCAGAAACATTTGTGATCATTAACAAAATATACTCTATTTCATCGATAAAATTTTGTTCGTTGTTATCCACATTATCAGAAAAAATTATTTATTTTGTCCGTATTTATTGTGTTGCAAATTGTGGACTTTATACACTTTTTATTGTTCATTATACGAGAATTCCATTCATAGTAAAAGTTTTCAGTGAATTGAAAACATTTCTTCACTTAGAAAGCTGGATATCTATTTTTGGATAGATGATTTAAGAGATTTGATCATCACCCATTTGATCGATCTTTCATCGTCAATAATGATGTCGGAGATCTATGGTTCTGGTCCGATTTCTTTTAATTATAAAATTGTCAACGGTAACACACTTAAAATTTCCATACAAAATATTCTCAAAACTGTTGATTAACATTGATTCATCAGTTTACTCCATGAATTTTTATTGGCTAATATGCATATATATTCAATTTAACACTTAAATTTGTTCGTAATTTGTTTGGAATTGCTATAATTTCATCAGATTCGCTTAATGGCCTATTGAATAAATATATAAAGTAAACCAGCATTTACGGAACTTCAATTCCATTTAAACTGCACTAACGTTTAATAATTGAGTATTAAAGAATTTATTTAATTTAATTTTAAAAATACTTTTAAATGGCTCGTAATGTTTTCAGAGAACATCAAATTTAAAAAAAATACACACACACACACACACACACACACACACACACATACATATATATATATATATTAAATTATTCGTTTTTATGAAAAGTTATTTCTATCCACAGTTTTAGTGAGTTTTTCCCCTCTAAAACGATTTTTCGGTTCAGATCATTGTTTCTAAAATCGAAGCATCTATTTTGCTTAAAAGCTCTTCAATCAAATGCTGTGAGAGAGTAACACAAGGTAAGAGTAATACTGCACATCTTTCGCCATGTGCTACTCTCTCACCACTCTTTTCATTCCGAATTGTAAATCTTTTCTTATAACTACTGTAATTAGAAGAAAAAAGAAAGAAAAAGTTAAATTATTATTATAAAATATTTTTCGATATTTATTATTAACATTCTTCTTTAGTTAAAACTGAAGTTATAAAATTCTGAAAACTTTTATGAGAACTATCAGAGTATTTTTATTGTGAGATTTTTATTATATTTTCGCATATACATGATTTCTATACATTATGTAATTTTTCCATTAAATGCATTGTAAATCCTTGAATTTTTTTTATTTATAAAAAAATTTGAAAACATTTTATCATTAAATTAATAACATACACTTAAAAATAACTTTTATATTTATTTAATTTTTAATATTTCAAGTTTTGGTCTGGAAAATGAATGCTTATATCGATTGGTGAGATGATATAAAAAATCATCAGTGTGTGAATTTTTATATCATTTCTCCAATGAAAAAATATTTATGGTATTTGAAATATTTTTATAGTTATTTTTGCAGTTCATGTGATAATACAAAATAGATCTGTATACGACCTCGTATGCTGTAGAATTTATCTATGAAAGATTTTTAAAGCGATAGAAATCTGATAAGGTTCTTATATGCTTTTATAAATACAAATCTTCTAAGTAAAAAATTCATAAAATTAATGTTTTAAATATTTATAAATGCGCATAATTTAACACACATAAATTTAAATTATATATCATAACAACATCAACTATTTATAATGTTTGTAATGTTGGTAAGTGGTTTTATAAGTGCAAACATTATGAAAGAAAAATAATGTAGGTTAAAATACGTTTTCTTCAATGAAATTTTTTGAGCGGTTCTTTTTTTTATCATTTTATCTTCAGATTGCAAAAACAATATACTATATAAATTTATTTCTAATGCAATTCATGTTTGTTTTTTACTGTAAGCAAAAATAATCAATTCATACGATTTTTAAAAACAATATATTATCTTAAAGTTTAAAACTATGAAATAAACATTTTTCCTTCCTGAAGATTTCTGAAAAAAAAATGAATGTACTTTTAGAAAACTCCATCCCAGGAGTAAAGATGGGCGAGTACTGTTCATCACATCATTCTCCTTTTTAGTGAGAAAACAGGTTTTTCCCACGCGATTTGTCGTACATCATCATAATAAAGACAGAATTTGGTGGAGTATTTATTTAAAAGAAGAAGAAGTAGAGAAAAAATGCATAAAAGCTTTCAACAAATAATTGCCATAAATTAAATTAATAATTATTGTCATTTTTAAATAACAACTAAATACTTTGCAATATATTTTTAGAAAAATATATTTAAAAGTTTTAATTGATGTGCCGATAAATGTATCCTGTTTCTACCATTAAAACATAGAATCGATTCCCGGGCAATTATTGTCTTCTAACTTTGTTCGGTCTTACTTTTTATTTATTACTTTATGTGAATAATTAAAATAAAGAATATTGTTTTATCTTTAAAATATTAAAGAAAAGTATTCATTGAATTCTGATTCGAATATTAACAAAGAAAAAAATAACAAATAACAAGTTAAGCATAAGGAAATTAGATGAAACACGAAACTGAAAATCGCTTAATAAGATCCTTGGATATAAGTTAATACCAGCTTACGTGATATAAAGCAAAGAATGAAAAATTTAAAAATTCGTCAATCCAATGTATAGCTAAGGAAACTTGCTACGAAGATGTTGAACGTAAATAGTTCAATAGTACATGTTCGTTGAATATGTATTAGGAGCAGGAGGTTAAAGAATTGTTCCAATATCGAATTTGCATATCACTAAGGATGGAAACAAACGATCGCTTAATAAAGATTTCAGATTAAGTTTTCGTCCAGAAACATCTATTTTCTGCAATTAAAGCGACAAAAATAAATATATATCTATTTTATATTTACACTTTATCGATTGATTGTGCTAGATCTGAAATTACTAGATGCTATAATATCTGGTTCTATACTACAGTATAATAATAATGTAGCAGAAAGTTCTGTGAAATCTAAAACAACAACCAACTATCTTAAAGAAAACAATTCGATATTTAGTTTGAAAATATTTTAGTTTAATACAAAGATTCAAAGTTAATTATTTACAGACAAATAATGTTTCCAAGCGTACATTTAATTAGAAAATTGATTGAACAAATTCTATCATTAATTTAAAGAAGATTGGAGCAAAAATTTAAAAATGACATAAGATTAAAAATAAAATAATTTTTAATTAAATTATTTTTCAGTATCTATCTCTATTGATAATATTAACATTAATAAATGAGATTCCTGTTACTAATTTTATCTCTTTCATATTTGTTTTTGCTTGTATATAAGCTTATATCTAACTTTCCTTACGTTCTACTCTAATTTTCCCAGATTTGAAAGCAAAGCAAAAGCAGTTTATCTATTAATGTTTCCTGATAAAATATTGAAAATAAAGAAGGATGAAATTCAATATAAGTGATGCTATAATTGAATTATTAAGAAGCTAGCAATTTCATAAATTTCAAGAAATTGTGAATTTTAAAGAACGTGCATTATACAGAAAGCATTTCGTGTACAGAAAGCGAGTGTGTATTTTTAGTTCACTTGCCAGGTGGTTCAAATATTTATACTTTGATAGACTTAAGTACCATAATTCTTTATATTAGATTATTTGTTTGTTATGGTTGTCTCACTCGATAGTCACATCACTAGTCTACACAGCTGACCTATTAGTGGTTAGATGTATAACTTTAGATCGATATTTTTACCTATAAATAGAGAACTAAAGAAATTTATCGTAATACAAAGTTTATTATATATTTTTTTTCTGTTAGAAAAAATAAAAATATTTTTTATATTTATTTATTTTGGACTTTTATAAGATTAATTTTCAAAATATTATATACACAAATTATAACATTAACATTAAGTGGATTGTTATTTTTTAAAATAAAATCCGAGTAATTAATCGTTTGAAAAATATCAATCACAAAAAGAAAATATATTTAGAAAAATATAATTTATAATGCAAAACAATTTTTACCTTTCAATTTTTTTCTATTTTCATAAAATTAATTATTTAAATTAATTTTATGAAAAATAAATTTATAAAAATTTAAGAAAATGGTTATTGATATCATTGTTGTTCAACATAACTATGTTATTTTTTCGTTGTAAATATCAGTTAAACTTTTTTATATTACGAAAATGAAATTGTTATAAAATAAAAATGAAATATCTTAGTTTTAATTGGTATTTGGCATGATACCAAATGATTAAAACACTCACTAGTTTTAATAAAAATTGGAGAATCTAGCAATTTTAAATATCTGATTTAACTTATCAGATATATATATATCTATGCTTTGAAAACGAAAGATCAGAAAAATTTCAACTGATTTGATTGTATAAATTTTAAAAATTATATTTCTTTCGAAATTTTCTTCGAGGCAAAAAATTGAGATTATTTATTAACAAAATAATGAATTAAATATGAATATCTTAAAAACTCAAAGTTTATGATGTTCATTGAAAAAAAATATATTAAGTGAATGTCTGAGAAATATTTTCTAGAAAATGATTCTACATAATTATAAGAATAGTTTAACAATTTTATTAAATAATAATTGCAATAAAACTTTTATCAAATATTGAAAAACTTCAATGTTTTTAATATTAAAATTATTTTACATAATTTTATAGGAAACTTCAATAAATATTTTAACTCGTATAACAAGATGAATATAATTCATTGAATGATGTGCTGGAGATATTTTAGTGTTTAGCAAAGTTTGGGTTATGAGCCGATTTTTGTGGGTTACAAAAAGTTTCTGAAGTACAAAAATTCTGTAATTCTGTACAGCCATAGTTCATATCCATTAAAGCTAAATGGATCGCGAATGTTTGTCGTGTAAAAATTGGGTCGCGGTTATAAAAAGTTTAGAAAGTGCTGCTTTAGAAAATGTACAATAAAGAACTAATCATGTAAATTGTTTAGTGCAGAACTTAAGTCAGTTAATTTCTAAAATATTATGTTTGGCGTATTTATATGGCGAATCATCATTATGTTCGTATATCGATGTCCAAGGGATTCAAATGTAGATTGTTTAGTGCCGAACTTAAGTCAGTTAATTTCTAAAATATTATATTTGGCGTATTTATATGGCGAATCATCATTATGTTCGTATATCGATGTCCAAGGGATTCAGACATAGAAACATTCAAGGCATTATCTTAATTAATTTCATAAAATATCAAAATTGCCATTTACTAATTTAAAAATATATAAACATATTCCTTTACAGTTTGAAGGAAAATAGCAAAATCAAATGATTTCTGATGAATTTCTTCTTTTTTTTTTAATTCTTACTTAGTAAATGAATCACTTAGTTTAATTGAATGCAGAAAGATTTAAAATACAATATAGATAAATATTGTTGTTATACATTTTATTATAATTTGAACTAAAATTATACTCTACATTCTATAAATTCAAATTAATTTATTTATAATTTTTATACAATAAATTATGTTTATTTCATATAATAAGAGATAATAATTGAAATAATTTTGTATATTTATTTTAAATTGTTGAATTTACTACAGTTTGGTGCTTGGAATGTTTTTCTGGGGTACCCTTCAATTTTCTTTCGATAAAATTATGTTGTTACCATTAATAGGCCCAAAAAATTTCGAATTGATTTTAACGATATACTTTACCTGGTTTTACTGATATGCAAGTCTCACTTTTGAGTTGGCTACCATGAAATTTGCAGTGGTAGCCAATTGTCTAATCAACTTTTTGAAATTTGTCAAGCCCTGTTATAAGTAAATGGGTCACATGACCACTGGGGAATGAAGACCAAAGAATATGTGGATTTTCTATAAACTATAGTATAGAAACTTTTATTAATAATAGTGATATCCACATCCAAGTAATGAACATTTACCTGTGAATTCTTTTTTAATTTAATACTAAGGCCTAAAATGTTGTTATTAAAAAATTCTAGGGTGAATACTACATTTTTGCTGTTGTCACAGATGATAAAGACATCATCAACATATCTAATAATTAACTTAATATCAGTGTGAATCAACATTGTCAACATTTGCTCCTTATGGCATATTACTATCTCAGCTATTATGCCAGGCATTGTTCCTCCTATCGGAACACCGATACATTGTCTATAAAATTGATTATTGTAAGTGAAAAAGGAATTATAAATTATGAGATGTGATATGTCCCTTGAGATTTGACGTGATACATCATCCTGTGTATTCTCTAAAAAGAAGCGATATAAAAATAGACACGGCAGCATTCTAGTTTAATTGAAGGTACAATGCATTATAGTCAGCCACAATTAACTGATCATTATCTTGTAATTGACATTGCTTCAGGGTGTGTAAAAAAATCTGTCACAGATTATACAGTATACAGATAATCCTTCAGCTTGTTAGCGGAGTTAAGGGAGATCTGGTTTTATTAATCATTGGACGAATGCTGATGGGCTGTTTATGTGTTTTTAATAAATGCATAAATGGACAGATAAAGGTTGGTTCCCACTAGTGTGGAACCGCGACGGAAAATATGCCTGTGACAAAAGCAGAGCTGTTTTGAAGTCATATCGCGGCATAAAAACCGCTACCGTTCAGGTTCTAGATAGATTCAACTTTACCGCGATGGTAAAATCCATCAGAGTAACATCCATCAATCAAATCGATGCATTTTGTGACGTTGAATTGATGTTGATTTTGTGACATTTCAAGATTGCGGGATGTTTGGATAGCATTATGCTAATGGAAGCAATTAGAGACTTTCCTTTTTTATATGACAAAGAAAATGAACATTATAAAGACAATGTGTTAAAAGAAAATAGATGGGCACTTATTGCAGCTCAACTGAATTCAACAGGTATGTAGTTCTGACTAGAAAATATAGTTTTTTCATTCAATGAAACCAATCAAAATAAGTGAAATTTATATATTTATAGTTGAATTTGTCAAAAAAATGTGGAAAAGCCTGCGTGATAGGTACGTAAAAGATAAACAAGCCCTCAACTTACCCAGTTGAGCAGAAAGAAGTGATATTAAAAGAGTCAATTGGGATATTTTCATAACTAATTAAACTAACATAGTAATCAGGTTAAAGCTTTTTTAAATTTTTACAGAACTGTTGACAATATAGATGTAATGAACACTCAACCAAATACAGATTTAGAGGAAACGCCATGTAATTTATCTTATGAAGATGAGATTTATGTTTCAGGAAGTTCTTTCATATCAAATGATGCAAATGACAAGTAAGTCAAGTTATGCAGTTTATTATGTTTTTTTTATAACAAACTATATTTTTGAAATATATCTATTGATAGTAGTACTATGTAATTTGTTTTAACAGTTTCAGTCCTTTGTGATATTTTCTCTCTTTTTGTTGTTCTACATTGTTATTAAACTATTACTTGCATATTATTTCAGATATTCCAGTCTATAATACTAAAGACAATTTCTATTATTTTAAGACCATCAAATATGATAAATTATGTATTTATTTATTTGCAGACCCCTGTGGAAAAGACAGAACAAGAAAAAATATCCAACAGTGGATACATCCTCTATTTTCAAAAAAGCAAATGACACTTTGAAAGCTATTCTTCATAACGGAGATGAAAAAGATGAAATATCACTGTACTGTCAAAGTCTTTCATATAGATTGAAAACATTATCACCCAAAAAAAGAAGAGTTGTAAGGTTGAAAATTGAAAATTTAATGTTTGAAGCTGAAGATGATGATGAGGCTGATGATAGGTGTTTACACCCTCTAATATGATATTTTAAGAAACAACTCCATATTAAGTTTAACTCAAAATTAAGTTTAAAGTATCATAATATATTATATATCAAAATTCATCTATGAAGTCTCAAAAATAAGTTTAAAGTATCATATCAGATAAGGCCTAAAATGTTGTTATTAAAAAATTCTAGGGTGAATACTACATTTTTGCTGTTGTCACAGATGATAAAGACATCATCAACATATCTAATAATTAACTTAATATCAGTGTGAATCAACATTGTCAACATTTGCTCCTTATGGCATATTACTATCTCAGCTATTATGCCAGGCATTGTTCCTCCTATCGGAACACCGATACATTGTCTATAAAATTGATTATTGTAAGTGAAAAAGGAATTATAAATTATGAGATGTGATATGTCCCTTGAGATTTGACGTGATACATCATCCTGTGTATTCTCTAAAAAGAAGCGATATAAAAATAGACACGGCAGCATTCTAGTTTAATTGAAGGTACAATGCATTATAGTCAGCCACAATTAACTGATCATTATCTTGTAATTGACATTGCTTCAGGGTGTGTAAAAAAATCTGTCACAGATTATACAGTATACAGATAATCCTTCAGCTTGTTAGCGGAGTTAAGGGAGATCTGGTTTTATTAATCATTGGACGAATGCTGATGGGCTGTTTATGTGTTTTTAATAAATGCATAAATGGACAGATAAAGGTTGGTTCCCACTAGTGTGGAACCGCGACGGAAAATATGCCTGTGACAAAAGCAGAGCTGTTTTGAAGTCATATCGCGGCATAAAAACCGCTACCGTTCAGGTTCTAGATAGATTCAACTTTACCGCGATGGTAAAATCCATCAGAGTAACATCCATCAATCAAATCGATGCATTTTGTGACGTTGAATTGATGTTGATTTTGTGACATTTCAAGATTGCGGGATGTTTGGATAGCATTATGCTAATGGAAGCAATTAGAGACTTTCCTTTTTTATATGACAAAGAAAATGAACATTATAAAGACAATGTGTTAAAAGAAAATAGATGGGCACTTATTGCAGCTCAACTGAATTCAACAGGTATGTAGTTCTAACTAGAAAATATAGTTTTTTCATTCGATGAAACCAATCAAAATAAGTGAAATTTATATATTTATAGTTGAATTTGTCAAAAAAATGTGGAAAAGCCTGCGTGATAGGTACGTAAAAGATAAACAAGCCCTCAACTTACCCAGTTGAGCAGAAAGAAGTGATATTAAAAGAGTCAATTGGGATATTTTCATAACTAATTAAACTAACATAGTAATCAGATTAAAGCTTTTTTAAATTTTTACAGAACTGTTGACAATATAGATGTAATAAACACTCAACTAAATACAGATTTGGAGGAAACGCCATGTAATTTATCTTATGAAGATGAGATTTATGTTTCAGGAAGTTCTTTCATATCAAATGATGCAAATGACAAGTAAGTCAAGTTATGCAGTTTATTATGGTTTTTTTATAACAAACTATATTTTTGAAATATATCTATTGATAGTAGTACTATGTAATTTGTTTTAACAGTTTCAGTCCTTTGTGATATTTTCTCTCTTTTTGTTGTTCTACATTGTTATTAAACTATTACTTGCATATTATTTCAGATATTCCAGTCTATAATACTAAAGACAATTTCTATTATTTTAAGACCATCAAATATGATAAATTATGTATTTATTTATTTGCAGACCCCTGTGGAAAAGACAGAACAAGAAAAAATATCCAACAGTGGATACATCCTCTATTTTCAAAAAAGCAAATGACACTTTGAAAGCTATTCTTCATAACGGAGATGAAAAAGATGAAATATCACTGTACTGTCAAAGTCTTTCATATAGATTGAAAACATTATCACCCAAAAAAAGAAGAGTTGTAAGGTTGAAAATTGAAAATTTAATGTTTGAAGCTGAAGATGATGATGAGGCTGATGATAGGTGTTTACACCCTCTAATATGATATTTTAAGAAACAACTCCATATTAAGTTTAACTCAAAATTAAGTTTAAAGTATCATATCGGAGGGTATTTACACTCTCTGATATGATACTTTAAACTTATTTTTGAGACTTCATAGATAAATGAAAACAGACTTAAAATTTGTTTAAATGTAAACAACAGATAGACTGAGGGAAAAATCTCTCCCATCTTCAATGTGTTATGTACAAATACATTCCTGTTTCAATTTTTAATAAAGATTTATTATTTGAATTTCAATGTATTATGTACAAATACATTCCTGTTTCAATATTTAATAAAGATTTATTATTTGAAGTCCAGTGTAGTCACTTTTTATTATTGATTCTTTCATCAAAGAAAGAGATGATTATGAGGGTATTTTTATGGTGTAAATTACTGTAAATTTTTATATTTTATAATGACCATAATGCACTTTCTTCAAATGTTTTTTAATTATAAATTCCATACCAGTTTTTTAAGTTATATTCTTATGCAACCACCATCATATAATAGGAATCATTGTATAGGGTTATAAGATAAAATCCATTTTTAAGTTTAATATGAACTTCATAAAAAGCATAGAATTGTTACATCTTGGGAGTATCCTTTAAGTTTACAAGATAAAATCAATTTTCAAGTTTAATATGAACTTCATAAAAAACAGAATTGTTACATCTTGGGAGTATTCTTACATACCAGTTTAAAAAACATAAATTCCATATCAGTTTTTTAAGTTATATTCTTATGCAACCACCATCATATAATAGGAATCATTGTATAGGTTTACAAGATAAAATCCATTTTCAAGTTTAATATGAACTTCATAAAAAACATAGAATTATTACATCTTGGGAGTATCCTTTAAAAATGCAAATATGAGAACATTTATATCAATAAAATCCTTAAAAACAGTGTTTTTTGTTCTTATTACTCATAATTTAGTTGATTAAATTTCAAGATACTCCATTTTCACACTGAATAAATTACTTTGTTATATAAGTTATTATTGTATTTTACCAAAAACGTTTATATAAAACAAAGAATAAAGTATATAATTTCAAATACATTTTTTATTAATAATAATTAAATCTCATATACAGTGATACCTCGGTTCACGAACACAATCCGTTCCTTGACCCTGTTCATGATCCGAAAAGTTCGTAATCCGAATCAGTTTTTCCCATTGCAATTAATGTAAATCCAAATATGTTTTTTCTTCTAGGAAAAATTTTTAACATGTTATGGCCTTATGTGTGGAAATAATACAGAAAGGAAATAAATATAACAGTAATATTAGAGTAAAGCATGTTTAACACCACCTTCACTAACACTTTTAACTTTTTTGGGAGTAATAAGGGATAAATTTAATTAAGTAAAGAAAAAAACTAAAATACCAACAACACTTGGTTGGGAACTTTACTGTACCCATGTCAGCTGGGCGAACTGGATTGTTGCTGGGGGCGAGGCTGTGCGTCTAATTAAATAAAGAAAAAAACTAAAATATCAATACTTGTTGGAACTTTACATATGAGCTGGGCGAACCGGATTGCTGCTGGGGCGAGGCTGTGTGCAGGGTTTTGTGTGCCGCGAGTCACATGCGTTCCATTCACTCCATGAGTGTGTGTTCGTGAACCGAAGCATCGTTCGTAAAGCGAAGCAGAATTTGTTTGCAAATGGTGTTCGTAGACCGAGACGTTCGTAATCCGAGGTACCACTGTATTACATTTATAAAATCTCATCTCAATCAAATTTGAATAAAACCCATGTTTGTATCTTTTCTGATAAATATCTTTGATCAAATATTTTCCTTGATTTTGTTTCCTCATTTACTGCAGCTAATAGCATCATTTGGTAAACAGCGACAGCCTTTCGATGATAGCGTCCATTTTGTTTTACATGAAATGTCATGGAAACTGCGCTAAGAATATTGGGAAAAACATAGCTTACTGTGACAGTGGGAACCAACAAGCAGAATTGCAGCCACATTTAACCGCGTCGGTTTTGACCATTCCGCTTTCCGTGGCAGATAGTGGGAACCAACTTTAAGTCGTGTCCAGAATTCTTCCCATGTATGCATTTATTAAAACACATAAACAGCCCATCAGCATTCATTCAATGATTGATAAAACCAGATCTCCCTTAACTCCGCTAGAGAAGGTTATTGCTATATATGGAGTATTAACAACCTCTCACCACAACAAGGCAGGCACCCTCGAGAGAGTAGGTGACAACATTGTGGAAGCCATCGAAATTGAAAAAAGAAGCAAAAATGGATATAATCAACAATAATGATCCAGAAAACCTTCCCATATCATGGCACTGGTGTGCAAAAAATATGTGAAAAATTTTTATTAACTTTGAAACGTATATAATGATGAGTTTTTAAAAATTTTTTTTGAATTGTTTTAGAGGTATTTCAGATTTTAAAAAATGGAAACCTATTCTAAAGAATTTAGAACTAATTGCGTTCTTTATTAATGTATTCTAAAATACACTGAC